>WBMZ01014842.1:16496-105636 GCA_013400975.1 Atrichornis clamosus
TATATATATATATATATATCTTTCAATTCTTTCAATTCCAGCTCTGGCCTTCCATATCATTTAAGTGTTCCAGCTTAATCACCTCTCCTGCTCTGACAATCCAACTGAAGGCAGTTGTTGTCTTTCCCTTCTGAGGAAGGCACGTCCTTTGAAATGTAAGTGCATTTTCTTTACCACTTCTAAGATCTGCATGTCCATTAAGTCGTAGTCTTCTTTGAGACTGAAGAGAATCTTCCTGATTTTCTTCTTAGCAAAGTGTTGATATACTTTACCATGGTAAGTGAAAAATCGAGATTAGCTCTATACTTTCTGGTAAACTCAAATGGTTATTAGTCTGCTTGCACAATAACGACTGGTCTTGTGCACAAAGACCTTGCTGTTTTCTAAAGAATCCTTCCCCATCATCACTACAATAAGGGAATCTTATTCAGCACTATCCAAACTGTAACATGGATGTGGTTCTCCACTCTTGGCATCTCTGTCCATGAGTATGCTCATTTATAACCCTTCAGCATAGACACCCAGGTCTTGAGGTTGTGTTCCTTTGGTTGCTCTCTCAGGTGGCAGGTTATAGCAAAAAACTTCTCTCTCCTATCTTTACTCAGAAAGGTTTTGCCATCTGAGACACAGTTTGAAGTATCCCACTGCTCTTTCTGAAAACTCATGTCAGGGATGGTTGGTAGCTGAACGCTGACAAATCCAGTTTAGGCACCACTGACTGTACTGGGTGCTTTAGGATGGAGATGGGTGTTTTCACCTCTCTGGTTTGGTGTGACAAAGTCAAAAAGCAGTTTCAGTTCTCCTTATTTGCTGATAACTGATACTTAGAGTTTTAGGCCATAAGACATTCAGAGAGGGAAGCATCTCTTCGTACTCCTATGAGATTTCAAAGACGGGTTCTGAAAGAGAAAAAGGAATAATGGTCTGTTATGGTGACAAGAAGGTGCCAACATCCTTCATCCTTTTTACTTGCCTCCTCAGAAGGATCCAAATCTTCACACCCTTCTAAATTTGTGCTGCCTATGCCATCTTTCATCAATATTTGATTATTCTCTTCTAGAGTTTTTAGAACATTAGAGTGAAATGTGGTAACTGTTTCATATTTTAGGAAGGTAGGAACATGTTTTTTCTGCCAGTTATGTTTAGCTGAATTTTTGCATGAGCGAGAGTTGTAAACATTTGGGTGCTGAGGTGTTGGGAGAGCAGACTCCTTAGGGCTTGGTTATCTATACGCAGAGGTTGCTGAAAAAGGTAACAGTGTTAAAACTCCTCCTAGGCTGTCAAAATGAAGCCTTGTCCATTTATCCCAATGCTTTCATCCCGAAATAAATCTATGTTTCCACATAGAAAAGTTTCATCATTCTTCTCATCAGCAGCTGCCAGGAGCTTTCTATAACATAACTATGAATCTCTGTGTTATTATTCAAAAAAGAAGAATTACTTACCAGTAAAAGGAATATTTGAAATGCATAGCCCAAATACACATTTACTTCGTTTGTCTTCCCTTTCTAAGCTCCCTCATCTCTGGCACTCAGGGAAATGGTGCTGGACACACTTTGCATTACATAACCTTGTCACACGTGCAGCAGTCAGGGTTTAAGTCTAATCTGGTCGACCCTTAAGTAAGAGCTGTACAGGCACCACAGTGGGACATGGTGTGGGCCTGGTGCTGCGCTGGATTCTGTGACTGGGAAGCGTCTCATTTGACTAAAAAGCTGATTTTCTGCCCGAAATGCACCTGTAGTAGGAATAGCATCTGTTGGGAGGGGAATTGATGCAGATACCATTGCTCCAGGACTCACTCTTAGTGAAGTTTGATAGCACAGTTTCATGGTCCTGATCTAAAACCACTTAAGCTGATCTAAAACCACTTTGCAGCTGAAAAGGTAATTCTGCATTTTTCTGCCTGCATTGTCATAGCTGTGTGTGGCTGGGTAGGGTTTACTGTCTCTTTATGTCAGGACTAGCTTTTGCTTCTGGCTGCAGAGTTGTGTGTGGGAGCTGCTGGACATGTGGCTGTCTTGTGAAAAAACCTGTGGGTTAGTCATTCTTGTTTACTATTTATTTCTATTGTACTACTATTGTACTACTATTCTCAGGCGTATCTACAGCTGTCAGAAAGGAATTTTTTTAATACATTCACTCACTTCAGAACTTTCTTTGTAATTTTAATTATATATTTCCAGTGAAAGTAACAGATACAAATTTAGGAGTTCATATTGAAAGAACATACAAAGTTCTTCCTGTTGGATGCCTCGCAGATGAGCAGATGCTGCTACAAAAAAATTGAGATGCCCATGCTGTATAAAAGGGTGATGCAGCACTGATGCATCAGAATTTTTGTATTTATGTGGCAGTAAAAGCATTTAAGTACATGAAGAGTTCTGTTGAGTTCTGAAAAAAAAAAATTGCTATAAGTCAATGTACTGCTACGTACCTGACAATTCCAGTTTTAGTAAAATTTAATATTTAGAAAATATTCCATGTTTTTGCATGAAAGCTTCTGGAGTTCTTAATGGGGATGAGTGAAACCATCAGAGTAGAATATGCAATTATTGAGAGACAGTGAGCGACTTGATGTGCAATCACTTTTGTCAGGGGTTTTGAAAATACGTGCTTTTTGATAAAGTACATTTGACCTTTCTTTGGCTTCCATTTGGCATGAACTCAGTTTCATTTCAGTTCTTAAAATAGAGGCAATGTCTGTAAACCACAACACATCATTATGCACTAGTTCAAATAGGAGGTAAGAACAGGAGAGGAAGTGATTGTTTTGTTGTATTTTATAGATATTTTACCATTAATATGTATTAATATATTTTTAACTAGGATATATACAATAAGTATATTGTGTTCCAGGTTGAGAAATGGTCACAACATATTGCTGATATGCAATCTATACACAAAATCATGTTTCTGACGGGTAGGATGTGTTAGGCCTGGGAAACGTGAAGAGCTTTTGTGCACGTTCCCTGTGAACGCCTCTGCCGTGGGCTCACAGCTCAGCAGTGTCTCCTGCTGCAGCTGGAAACCCTCTCACAGTTCCCCTCATTTGAAAAGCAACTTCCTTGTCTCAAGGAAAAATACTTTGAAGTAATAATGATGTTCTAATATGTTGATAGAAGTTTGCATAATTCCATTATCCTGTAATGGGCATTAGTTTTGATAGAGCTTTCCCTTTGTCCTTTCATCAGGAATTGGTTTGCTCAGTGGTAAATGAGTCAGTGTCTTGTTTCTTCAAAGAGAGATGTCTGCCAGGAGGTGTGAGTATTCTGGGAGGAATCATTGTTAGGAATATTCTTTTCTTGAGTGTAAGATGGCTGTAATGATAAACACCTCACCAACTGGGTTTTTAATAGACATGAGTACAAACAGCAGATACATTCGTCTGTTAGGTTTGAAGAATCTGTTTCTATTAACTTTTAGGCAGTTCTTTCATGTGGTTGCAGAAAGTGTCTCTAACTGCATGATGTGTTGATGCCATTTTTACATAATAATGCCTTATATATTCTAGAGTGCTACATGAAGCCAATTTTTATTTATGTTAAATCTCTTAATTAATACTTGGTAATATTCATATATATGTGTTTTCATTTAGTCAGTGGAAATCAGATAATTTGCTAATTTCTCAGAAATTGTGAGGTAAGTTTAATTTCTCTTTTTAATAATTTAAATTATTTTGTTTTAAAATATTTTTTAAAAACATTTCATTTGGAAGTATCACTCAGGTTTTGGCTATTAGATTTAACACATGATCGCATTTGGTTTGCCCATCAAAAGTGGAGAACATTTAATATTTATTCATAACAAAAGTATTAGAGAAGCTGTCAATAAATTTTCTGTCATAATTGAATCACAGGATATCTAAATTGTTGATAATATGATCTGCTCGTTAAACAAAAGTGTCTGGAGAAAATGATGGATTAATTGACTGATGGCTAAGGTTTCTCTCAAATATAATGGTTTACCCAGTTTGATTTGATTTGTGTAAAATAACTTTCTCTAATAAACAATTTGCTCAGAGGCAATAGAAGAAATGAATGGTTATCAAACCAAACTTAATTAGTCTCTCCTAGATTGATATTACTTGGGGAGTCTTCGTTTTAATTGTGGAGAGCTGGATACAAAGAGTTTGGTTCATTATATTTTTCCTGTATAAACACTATTGTGTAACTACCTATGGAATATAACATGTAAATTCATTTTAATAAATGCTTGTAAAGTGAATTAGCTAATTATGCCAGGCTAAAAATGATTCCTTTAATTATTTTACATATTTAACTAGTACTTCAATTTTATTATTGTTAGTCTGTAAACATAATTTGTATTAGCTCTGCCAAACTAATTAGAATATATAACGTAAACAGTTTTAACAGTTTTCTAATGCTCATAATGCACTCTTCTCTCAAAAACACATTTCTATTTTAAAAATATTCAAATGATGCAAAAAATTTTGACTTAGATTTTTGAAATGTGAGGAAGAATTACTTTTTCTCAAGAAAACAATTTCAGAAAAGTTAATATAGTTCGAGGCTCTGGAATATTTGTCAAGTGAAGGAAAAATCCCTTTCTTTTCCTCAGAGATGGAGTCAAACTAAACATAAATCATTGAGTAACAACTTTGTGAGATCATTAGGTTATCCATGTATAATACATACCACAAATGCAGTCACATTTGCTCTTTCAAAGGTTAAGCATGTGCTTAATTGCACTAGTAGGTGAAAATCTGCACATTCAAACTAAGAAGCGTTGGTCTTAAAGGCTTCCAGTGAATTTAATGTAAATAATTTTCTCTTCTCTTAAAAAACAAAAGAAATTTTGAAACATCTGTAGAAGCTTTACGAGATTTTAATATAAAATGTACATGAGAGGGCTGTTGTTTGAAGCTAAGTGTGGAAACCAAGACATTACTGAAGAGTAATTTGTGTGTTCTTAATTATATTCATTCATGATTAATCTTGGGTTTATAAGACCAGGAATTAATCTGGTTTATTGTTTCTTCTCACACATGAAGTTTTCATTTTGACAATCCTTTGCCTTAGTTTTCCTTAGATAGTGCAGAAACTACAGATAGCTGAAGATGCAGGGAGGAAATAAGGAACACCTTTTAGTTTTGGCTGTGTACAGCCATTAAATGTTGGTGTGTGCTCTGACTTAGAGAAGTAGAGCTTTATGTGCAGAAATTGCTGCTGTGGAGCTAACCTGGCACATCTGTTTGAGTGACAGAAGCCTGCTACAAGATGGCATCTTGGGCATATCTTTGGAGCAGAAAGAGAATCAAACAGAACCTTTGGTGTTCTCAACTAACGTTCCTGTTCTCAGGAGTTCTCTCTGAGATATGGGTATTTGCTTCTCACTACCTCCAGACTGTCAGGCCATCAAAACACTAGATCTTTAGCAGGTGTGTTATAATCCTCACTGATTTGACTCTCAAGGGATTTGGGGAGCAAGATATTGAGAAGATAGAGTAGTCTGCAGTATTGTAGGTTGATGAAAACAAACTTAAACAGTAAGGTCTAGCAAGTCCCTGGACTCTATTTACATATCAAACTTTATCAGGTAAATCTCATTAAAGTCAGGGAGAGTATCACAACTACTCTGAGGTTGAACCAGCATTTTCACTTCAGGATTTTGGGAACTTTTGTTATATGGCACAGTATGACCTGAAGTTGTGCCAGGAGAGGGTCAGGCTGGATGTCAGGGAAAGGTTCTTCTTTTCCCAGAGGATGCTGAGGCACTGACCAGGCTCCCCAGGGAATGGGCACGGCCCCAAGGCTGCCAGAGCTCCAGGAGCCTTTGGACAGCACTCCCAGGGACAGGGGGGGATTGTTGGGGTGTCTGGGCAGGGCCAGGAGCTGGACTGGATGATCCAGCTAGGGTCCCTCCCAACTCAGGATACTCTATGATTCTGTGATCTTCATGGTGGCAGGAGAATTTCTCACACCCCAGAAACTACAGGGATTTTGTGCTGATTTTGGAGGTCCAGAACTAAACCTTGCTCTTCTGCTCAAATTGACATAATTCATTTCCCTGGCTTTGGAAAAAAGTGATCATTACATTTTTTTAAAGTTTTGTTTGGTTTGATTTCTTTGTCATATTAACATCAAATATGTACTAATTAAACTGCACTAAATTTTGTTTGTTGTACCCATGGGTGTCCCTCCTGCTGTGACTCAGCAGTGCGGTGGCCACCTGGCCACTAGATCAAATCCAGATGTGATATTCTACTGAAAATACTGAGGTGTTCCTGTCCAGGGTGCAGGGAACCATCATGAATGTCTGTTTTTAACACCCATTTATTTACAGATAAAATCAAATGATCCTGAGGTAGGGATCATAGCCACTATCCTAACTCATTGTGGAAAGCAAGAACATCATGGAAAAGAGTGCAACAAGATTGTGTGGCAGTTCCAACTCAGATGTGTTATTTTAAAGATTCTTAGCAATAATTTCTCTTGTTTGGTAAACTATAACATTTTCCTTTACAAATAATTATTTCATGAGGTAATTTTTCTCATTCTGAAATAAAAAAAACCCTTTATATACAAATTTGTGCCTTACAGGCAGGAAAGAAAGATTCCTTGACCTTTTGCATGATTCAAGGTAGTTAGTGACTTTTAACATAAAAGAAAACAAGTAGAGGGCACAGAAAAATTTTAGTTGGATCAGAAATGCAAGTTTTTCCTGAGGCATTTACATGTTAGTATCTGAATTTGAGTATTTAAGAAATATTAAACAGTATATACATGAATATAGGAAATGATCTTGAAATATCTAAAATGCTTAAGATAAAACTTGAAAATTATTTGTGTTACAATTATATTAAATGTTTATCATTTTTAATCTTAAAGCAGGGGTAAACACAATTTTCAGATCAAGTTTTCAAGCTACAATACTGCAGAGATGTGTGTGATATGCTTAACTTAAGGTGTGTGCTGTTCATCACCATGGACACAATTCTGAGCTGTTTCCCTTCACTGACTGGTGCATTTTTATGGTGTGATACATGCCAAATATTTGTGATCTCTGTTGTTTTCCAAACATACTGTGTATAGTTAGATAGCCATGTATAAAATTTCATGTTCTGTTGGTGTTGCATTAACACACCATCGCAATGTATAGCAAAAGTAATGATGATGATTTGATATTTTTATTCTGATAGTTTCAGCTACAGAGTTTCAACACACACTTAGGAAGAGCTGAGTTGCCCGTTGTGCTTCCCAAGTAGTATTTTATGGGAACACTAAATTCCTCATTAAATATACCTTGGAACCAATGCAGAATGGTCCACTGCATTTTCTGTTCTCTCTGTTCCAGCACTGCTGGGCTGTGGGCCTTGCTAGCAGTTTGTCCTCGATTTCCTGTCTGCTGGACAAAACAATTTGTGTCAATGCTGTATTTTAGTCAAGGTCCTTCATGGACCTTTCTCAAGACTCCCATCAAAGTCTTGTGGGAACAAGGTAAAACTAAAAAAAAAAAAGATTGTCATATAACAGCTGGTAATTCCCTGTGTAGTAATTTTGATTTGAAAGCTAACCAGTTGGTTATTAATTAGAAGAGTAACAACTTTGGTTTTACTACTTTTTGTGGTTTTTTATGATCTGTGGTGAAAACTGATTGCATTTTATTAATATTCCTAGCTTGATATTAAAGCCTATCACAGAATCATCATCCTGGTTCTCCACTCTGGTGCCGTGCCAAACCTCCTGGCATCTCTCGGTGCAGTAACACTGACCTGTCTGTACACCTAGCACAGCTCTGGTAGAGCTGGGCTAAAATTGGTTCTTCTTGCTGAGAAGGGAGCTAGCTTGCCTACGAGTTCAGCAAATCCATATTACTCATGCAAATCCACGTGCAATACTCTTACTGTCTTCATCAACTTCTAGGCAGGCGCACTGAAACCATTCCTAGTTGCATAGGTAAGAGTCTGCATAAATGACTGGAGCTGTTTGCACTACAAACTGGGAATAGTGTCAGTGCCTGGTGGAGCAACCCACTGTCGTGGTTTGATTCCAGCCCCACACAGCAACTCACTTGCTCCCCCCTCAGTGGGACTGAGGGGAGAAGTGGAAGGGTGAGAGTGAGAAAACTTGTGGGTTGAGATAAGAACGGTTTAATAATTGAAATAACATGGGTATTGGGGGTGCCAAGCATACACAAGCAGTGGCCTCCTGCCAACTTCCCCCCCAGTTTACTGCTGAGCATGGCATCCTATGGTCTGGAATATCCCTTTGGTCTGCTGGGGTCAGCTGTCCTGGCTGTGTCCCTTCCCAGCTCACTGATGGGATGAGGAGCAGAAAAGGCCCTGACTCTCTGTAAGCACTGCTCAGTGATAAGGAGAACTTCCCTGAGTTATCAACACTGCTTCCAGGGCAAATCCAAAGCAGCCCATACTGTGGAGAAAATTAACTCTATCCCAGCCAAATCCAGCACACTTGGGATGACAAGACTGAAAGTCCCTTACATACAACGTTATAAAAGCACAAATGGGTTCAGTTTTGTCATTTAAAACCCAGGGAGTATAAAGAGATTCTTTCCTCACCCTAACACCTGTGCATCTCTCATTTATGTTAATGTGTTCTAACTAGAGCAATCTTTTGTAGGTCAATTGGCAAGGTGGACCAAAACTTTAAAGGTAGCCTGCTGAAATAAACTCCCTTAGTTATACCAAACCAGTGGTTGCCCTTGGCCATCTTGGTACTTTATTTAAAATTTACCTTTGTGGTTTATTCTATAGTTACTTGCAGGCTTCCAGTCACCCTGCAAGTTTGGCTCTGCACTTGGTGCTTCCATGATTTTCCTCAGGATATGAGTAACTGTTTACAAGGTTGAAGAAAGTAATTAGTTTTAGGATTGAAGTTGATAAGTTTAGGAATGGAGTAATATGGTCTGGTTGCCTGAAGTAGCAGCAGTCAGGATAAAAACCGTGGGAAGCCTCTTTCAGGGCCATGTTCTTCATTCCTCTGTTCATGTATACATATATTCAAGGGTTTAAAATACTGCATAGATAATTAGCAATAAGTTTGAGTTTGATTTAGGGGATCCTTAGGATGTCTTTTTGTTACCTGGCTTTATATTCAGCAGCAGCTGTAAAAATAATCCTTGCTTCTCGGATGAAGTTCAGAATGAAATAAAAACAATCCTTGTAATACTTCAGTCATATAGTAAATGGCATTTGGGGGTAAATAGAGGAGACGACTGCAAGCTTTAATGGAAAAAGGATTTTTAAAAGGATTGTCTCAAACACAGTACAATAACTCTTAAGATAAGAAAGGGGGTTAAAGATGCAAAAGTGAAAGAATGTGCTCTTACCTGTTGCCAAGCGTTTTTTCATGTATGCATTACAGCTCTTTTTTGTAATGGTCAGTATTGCCCTTATTGTGTTCTGTTTACATGTCTGACTTCTTGTTTGGATTTTACTTGGTGATTTGGTATTAATTTTTAATGTGAAAGCACTTAGCATTAGGAGTTTGACATTTTGTCTGACCTTAATCACCAAGAGGATCATGAGAGGTTTATTCAGTGGGAAGAGAATTGTTACAGCTCCGACAGAAATGATGGGAAATAAGTAAACAGCCTTTTAAATCTTCACCAGAAATCAATAGAGTTTAAAGATGATGGACGTTAGTGTTTTTTGCTGCTTAAGGACTTCAACCTTTTACGGGAAAATATCTTCTCTGAGTGTCAGCGTTTTTTTGCCCAGCACCATGAATCACTGCTGCAAATAGAACACTCTGCATAGAGCACTTCATCATTGTTACACAGATGATATTATAGATCTGTCTCTTTCTGATACTGCAGATGGTTTATATTTTTACACATAGAGGTGTGGTGCTACTTCATAACAGTGCAAATTAAGGGATGGTCAGCAAAATAATTACGTGATTTTGATAATATTTACACTGATGAAATCCCGTCTTTATTCTGTAGTTGTAAAGGCTGCTATTTAAAGTTTTTCCAGTTTTAGCTCTTTTCCCTCTGTCAATAGAAATACCTTCATTTAAGTGAGAGTTCTCAACTTTTAATAACTGGGAGTGAGAGCTTCTCTAAAGTCTTTGCATCAGCAGGTCTTTAAAGTCAGGCAAATTTTGAGCAGTAGCACAGCAAATTGTGTACTTTGGCTTTTCATGAATGATTTATTAGATGTTAGGCTGGTACAGTAGTTAGCAATATATCCAGAAACAGCACTATTCAGACCCAAGTATTTGTACATTTGCATCATCATAAATCATTTGTTGTGCTATTTGGGGTTTTATCGTACAGTATTGGATTCCATTTTAAAATAGCTAAGTATACAGTAAATTATATTCAAATATAGTAAAGTTGCTGTTAAATAGTAATTGAGAAGTTGACTTTCAAGCTTTCAGTTAATTTGTTTGCATCCTTATGCAGCCATTTACTCTGAATAAAGTGAAGGGGATTTAATTTTGATTTGTAGACAACCTTTTGTATTGAAAATAACTGTAGTGACTGTAGTTTTATGCTAATATCTAAGCATGCCACATATACTCTTAGACAAAATTGTCCCTTAAGACCTCCTGATATGAAGTGATCTTTGATTTAAGGCTGCAGTACTTTGGCTACAACTGTGTTCAATGATTATTAAACTGGAGTTATTACATAGCAGTTGATGGAATTTTTTCCGTAGTTTATCTCAATTGATTACCCGTATTGAGCACAGAGTGGCAAAAAACATTTAAAGCCATTCCCTGTGTTCCTGGTGCAGCAGCCAGGCCCTGCACTGCGTTGAGCTTTGTGCTCTCCCAGGATTGCAGTGCTGGAGCTGGGATGGAGCCGGCACGGAGGAACAGGGCTGGGAAGCACCACCTTGGGCAGCACAGGGCTGAAGCTGAAGCCTTGCTGAGTTCTCTGGGACAATATACCTGCATGAAGAGTGTGTGCAGTGAGTGTTTGCCTTGTCTCCTCAGCCAGCTAACGCATTGCACAGTGCCCAGCTTTGAGAGCAGTGCATGGAAGAGAAGGAAAACCTTCCAAAGAGGACAGCTCTGTAACATTTTCCTACATTTCATCTGCTCTGTGGATTTTGCTGGCAGTAGGTAGTCTTGCTTTCATGTAACATAAAGCTAAACTAGCAGAAATTGCAGTGATATTTCAGGACTGGAAGGTTATTTTTTGATGACTTTGGTGTCCTTAAGTACAAATACTCCTTTTTAATAAGACACAGCAAAGAAGCACAGAAAAGGGAAATATGCACGTAATACGTCTGCTGTTTAGCTCATGCTAAATAGTTTAGTTGATCAGGTCCTAGATTTGCCACCCTTAAGTAGATAATTTTGCTTACTTTGTAGTACATTTTGATATATTCAAAGAATTCATCTCCACCTTTAACGTTCTTCCATTATTTTAAGAAGAAAGACACAGATATTTGAAGCTGGGTCAGAGACATTTCTTTCAGGGCCAGAAGTTTGGACTTGTTTGGAGATTTTCCCTGGATAGCAAGCACTTTTCTTCATGTTTTTGAACCTTTAAGGATCATGTACTTTTTAACATTTTAATATTTGCCAGATACTAATGTTGAGTATGGATTTTCTTTACTAGCCTTTTTTTTATGATTTCATCCTTTACTAAGGATGAAAAAATTTCTATGGATTGATAAACCAGTGAATGCCTCAGTAGCAAGCTGTAAACTTTTTTTCAATTTATTTATTGTTTTCCTTTTTAAACCCATTTGTGAAGCTTATGCTACCTTAAAAAATGTCACCTCCTTTGTCCTGTCCCATTGCAAACATGAAGTACCAGCTGTGTGAACATTAACCCCTCTGCTCTACCTTGTTTACAGCTCCTTGAGAGAGATTCCTTCCAAGCAGAAGGGATATGCAGCCAGGCTGTAGACATCAAATGGAGCCCTTGCCTGGCTGCTTGGGGAGCCCTGGGAATGAGGGTTGGGATGGGACAGGATCGATCTCCATAAATGTGGAGGGGAGGGAAGGGACAGGGCTAAAAGTGCTGGGAATGTAAAAGAGCTTCTTAAATTAAGGATGCTGCTGGCACAGGAACAAATGGATATGGGTATTGAAAACCTTTGGCTAGTAATTCAAAACATCCAGATTCATCCAGAAGAGCCTCCCAGAGTGGGGTTTATGGAGGGGAAGTTATTAACAGATTTTGAAATGAAATCTGAGTGATTTATAAAAGGATTAAGGAACATGGTTGCCTGTACTGGTATGAAATTCTATCAGCATTCACAAGATCTCTTCTAGATATTTTAGATTTTTTTAGAGACTTTAACTGTTCTTTAACATGATTGAATTGTGTAGAAGTTAATTTTGCTTTTCCCCGTCAAAATCTTGTGTTAATACTTGTGAATCTATGAATATAGAGTATAACTAATGAGATATCTGTCTCCTTTTTCTATCTGAAAATAACCTCTAAATCACATATTGTCCATTTGGAGAGAACAGAAAGGTAGTGTTTGTGCAGAAGGGAGTGGTGTTCCTGCCAATGCAGCAGCTTTGCTGAGGTAGCTGGGGAGAGCAGGGGGCTACTGCTGTGTTCTCACTGACTGATTTACTTCCTGAGCTGTCAGTGATTGCCATTTGCATAAGGAATGCAATGCAGTGCTCAAAAGAGGATTTTACTAATCTGTGCTCTGTAATATAAGTCAAGTCAAGTTTGAAAACACTCTTACTGTTCTCCAGTGCACCCCCAGGTGACTGTGGTGCTGAGGGTCTCTGAGACTGCTGAGGTGCTGCAGCTTGCACGGAGACATGCACTGAACCATCACACTGTGCCTCTGTAGCACATTCCTGCCTGCTCTTTGGAGCAGTGAAAGTGGACGTGTGCCTGGAAGCATGAGGTTGGTACAGTTGCTGTAGTGCTGAGTGGGACACTTAGTCCAGTGGTTTTTCTGCTCTATTATCTTGGATTTTTGTTAAATTACCCCCTTCTTCTGCACTATTGCAACTGTGTGTTGTATGTGGAGGGTGTAAGAAGATCTTTTGCTGATCTTCTAGCTTAAGTCATTGAACTGTTGATTTATGATGTAATGCTTGTTTTCTCTTCCCTTGCCTTATAAGTGGTTTGTTATGGTAATTTTGAGATGTCTTTAAAATTCATATCTATTGTGCTTGTGAATCCTTAACTTGACTCCTTTGCTGCACGGTTGAATTCAGTGTTACAGAGGAGGGGACTGAAAAGGTAACAAAGTGTTGATCCTTCCTCAATGGTAATTTTGTTGGATATTAATCTGTAATTCGTTTTGGATTGACACACAATTATTGATCCCTGGATTTAATAGAATAAGAAACATGAAGCAAAAGGCATCAGAAAGAACACGCAGAGCAATCTATTTTGGGAATGAGCAAGGGCCGGGGCCGTAACTCAGACGTTGCTGGCTGAAGTGACAGGGTGGGTGTCAGTGCCACTTGTGGGGTGTTCGAGGTCCTGCTCCCGTGTCAGGGAGCTGCTGGAGTCACGCTGTACATCTTCATTAGCCAGGCATGCACAGCAGCCTCATGCTTCCGATGAGCTGTGGCTGGGCCATAATTAACCTTGTGAACCCGGATTTGTAACAGAATGTAAAATCAGCTTAGGTTATCAATTACAGTCACACTCCATTGATAGCTGCTCAAGGAGAGCTTCTTAAGAGGAAAAAGACATTATGATTTGCTTTTTTCCTCAGAAAGTAACAAAAGATGTTACAATTCATTAAATCATAAATATAAATAATAGCTAGTCCATGGATTTAATATCACTTTATTTTGGTGCATTACTCATAGGTCATGGGCAGTACTGTCTGTCATTAGCAAGGCTCACAAGTAATTTTGTTATAAAACTGAATTAGGAAACGTTTTATAAAAAGAAATTAATACTCTTTAAAAAGAGGGAATTTCATCAATGTTTTTAGATTTTTATGTAATCCTTTTGATCCTTTTTACAAATGCTTAACCCTGCAGTTTGTGGAAAACTAGTTTTACATAATTCAGAGACTTCAGTGTCCGTATATTTGTTGTAGCTTTTAAACATAATAATGAATTAAAAACAGTGTTTGGTATTATTATCTGTTAAGTCTGTTAATTGTCCTCAAGTAGACTGAATTTATATATTTATTTCTAATACTAATCAATGATTATACTTAACAGTTACTGTGTTATATACACAGCAAATGGTAATCTAGTTAGATTTAATTTTTTTTATTGTTACACAGTACTGTTTGAAGATGCAGAGTATTTTTAAACAAACTTTTTACATTTGTTTTCCCTGTAATGTACTTCATTCATCATAAAAATGAGTGAGGTTATCTGACTGCTTTTTCTTAGGTTGATTGCTACTGTCACCAGTGTTTTACAAATCTGGAAGGATTTCCCTTTAAGAGTAGTTTTTCATTATTATTCTGTGAATACAGACAGTAATTTATCTGTCCACCCCTGCAATATCTTAGAGGAAAAAAATCCTATTACATGTCTGTAATATATAGAAGATCTTTAGCATGCACTTCAATAATTCTTATATGTTCTTTTCTCTTGTTAGTACTGAAAATTTGATTTTAAAGCCTGCTTAAATAAATAAACATCAAATTACTAGAATATGTCATCTTTGAAAGACAATAAATGTTATTTTCTTGAGAAGACTTGTAACATACTTTCGGTCTTTCACATATTATTGTCTTTACCTACTAACAGTACCCACAGTTCATGCATAAGCAATCTTGTCTTCATCTTCCCTCTTTTCCCTTACTTCATTTTCTGTGAGTAGGGATTTGTTAACTGGTGGAGAGCTAATTCAGTCATATTTTTAATTAAGGCTGCCCACCAGCAACCAAGAAAGAGGGCCTTTAGGAGCTCATTTGTCCTCACAAGGAAGGAGCCTGATAAAGTTGGAGATTTTTTTACCAGCCTACAATTAAAACACAGTCTTCTTCTAAAAAACCCAATGAACCTTATATGAGAGAAATCCATCCATAGTACACGAATTCAAAACGTTACACAGGAAAAACACCTAACTATAAAATTGAAATAGCATAAGTCTTTGCCAAAAAAAAATTAATTTTGTTTTCAATCAGGGTTTAATGTTGTATATTTTCATACTCTGCTATTGGCAGAAGTTTCCTGCCCACTCTGAGTGGTACTTTCGCAACTGCAGCTCTGGGCTCTGTGCCATTCAGAAGGGCAGTACAGTCTGCACAAGGTGCTACAGGATTTTGTGAGCAAGAAAAGGGATATGTTGAAGTCTGAGGGAATCAGTATTTGTTAGTTTGGATTTTATGTGTCTGGCAGGAATTCTCGAGGGCTGTGTGCAGGCATTGACAGAGGATCGCCACCCCTAATTACAAGGGCAATAAAAGGCACCCAAATTCAGTTCTGAATCTTTGAAAACAATTCAAAAATATTTTATACCTGTTGAATTTCTTTCCCTGTCATTCCTTTCTCTCTTCTTCTGTCTTTCTTCTGAATGAATGACTTTGTAATATATTTGCTAAAAGATATTCTGAAGAGCTGCTTGAATAACAGTACAAGGTGCAGTGTTAAAATAATTATCCCTCTGAAATCCATTTGCACATAGGTGATAACTGAATTCTACAAACAAAACCTTTCCAGTTACTTTTTTGTCTTGTGCAGACACAAGCTCAGAATCTTGG
This sequence comes from Atrichornis clamosus, assembly GCA_013400975.1. Lineage (NCBI taxonomy): Eukaryota > Metazoa > Chordata > Aves > Passeriformes > Menuridae > Atrichornis > Atrichornis clamosus. The sequence goes on from WBMZ01014842.1 coordinate 32,095, forward strand.
ATAACAGGATTCCTTATTGTGGATTTGGCTTTTTTTCCCCCCTCACATCTGAATTAGGAAAGGGGGAGAGTTTTCTCCAGCAGTACAAATGTATAAAATACAAACTAGGCTTCCATATCCCAACAGTATTTTCTGAATGGTGCTTCTGCAACAATATTTAAGATACATGAGTGGAAAAGCATGTTGGCCTAATCCTTGGAAACAATGAGTATTATTAATGCCATTGAAATCAGCAGAACCTGAAAATCAGATTCCTTAATAATAGGATCTCTTCTCTTGCATTTAGAACCTAAAAATTTCTCTAATTCTCAGATTTATCATTTCACACTCTTAAAGTTCATTTCTCCCCTCAATCTGAGGGTAATTTATGGTTGCTCTGTTATAGATCAAGTAGTTTCATCTTTCAAGCTCACTGCATTTTCCCTAGAATTTCTATCACTTAAGACCTTGATTCTCAAAATAAAGGTGAGAGAAGATGAATGTGTGTGTATGGAAGAACTCTCAACTGGACCCACCCCCAGGTATTTGAAACTTCACAGTTCTCAAAGTTTAATGAATGTTTACTGTGCTCGGCAGAGCAAATCTGAAAGGTCAAATGAAAACCAAAGGTATTATTCCACTGAGTTTTATCACTGTGCCTCTACTGGTATTACCAAAAAAAAAAAAAATCCTCAGATCCAGAAATTTGTGACTGATGCTGTGTAAAACGATCTGAAGCAAACTGTTGATCAACAGTGACATTATCTGGATAAAGGGAAAGGGAAAAATCCCAACCTTAAACTCCCAAGCAACTAGTTCAGTGAATATTAACTCTCCACCTGTACCTCTGTGTGGCCAAGAGGCTCCATCACAGCTCCTGAGGGTGTTCCTGCACTGTCCCTGCAGAGTGGTGCCACCCAGTGCAGATCTGTGAACAGGGATGTTTGTGTGGGGGTGTTTGCTTTATTTGCTCCTTCACAATGGATGTTTTAATCCTCAGTCATAATTTTTGAGATACTTGATGCATATTTACTGGTGTGGTTAGAAAACCTGTGTTTTGTTGTAAAAGATAGTATAGAAAAATCACGGGAGTGTTCTGCATTTGTGAATTATCCCCTTCTGGTCGGGCCATTGGCTTCACTGCACACTGACAGGGATGTACATCAAGCATAATCTGAACAGAACTTACTATAATCTTGGCATGTTGGATGGTTCAGTCAGTTTGGAGATCAGAGAAAACCCCATCACTGAGAAAATACTGTCTGAACATACAGGCTCCTCTGTTTATAGGTTCTGCATTAGAGTGGGTTTTGGTACAGGCACATCCTCAAAGCTGCATAGGAGGACTTAAAAATTCTTTCATTCTGATCACATTCTGCTCTCAAAGCTAAGAGATACTAGGTGCAAGATGGCATAATTTCTCCTATTGTTGCCTTCTGTTGGCACCTCACATCCAGGGTCTGAGGTCCAAGGTGTGCCCCTATATCCAGCAGGGCCCTCCAAGCTGGGGAAGGCATCTTTCCTGATCTGCAGTTGGAACTGTGACCACGTTACTTCTGCCTATCATTCTGAGTAAATAAAAAAGGGTAGGTCCTGAAGCATATTTTAACTTAGACATACTCAGGTATAAATGGCTCAATGCACTGTGAATCTACTTCTTTTGTCTAATGAATTTTGGGTCTGCTTTAAAATGTTTAGCTGTCCCTTGACCTGGGTGATGGCTTCAGTGGATGTGTGTATTATCCAGTATTAAACATGCACACATATCTTTGTGTTCCCTGATTTCAGCCCTTCATTGTATTCCCAGTGACGTACTGGAGGAGAAGTGTGTTTTGTAAGCAAACGAGTGTGCTTTTGCTCTTGTCAGGTAGCTGGCACACATGGGGATGAACACAGGCAGACCTGACATACCTACATGCCTGGCTGGGCAATTCTAGCATGGCCTTTCTGAATTTTTGTTCCTTTAAAGATGCCAAGAAAAAAATATGTGCAAATAATCTGAGTGTAAAAGAAGTAGCTGTCTGTGTAAGCAGGAGAAAATGTCCTGCATTTAGTTTGTTCTAAGCAAAAGGCAGGAATCTGCCATAGCTATCTTAGTCTGTGATTGTGAAACCAGGACCAAAGGCACAGGTAGGTCCTGGGTGCTTCTGTGTGCAGAGTGTCTGTGGAAGTGTTCTCCCTCTGTTCCGAGGATGCTGCAAGTGGCTCTCTGTTAGCGTTAGACGAGGGCCACAGTTTCCTTCCTGGCTGCACTCATTGTGCCGAGAGCCCTGCCTAGGAAAGCTGGGATAATGAGCAGAGCAGTGCAGAGAGGTGATTGATGATCCCTGGTTCTGACAGCTCGAGTGCCGAGATTCCCAGGGTGTCAGATCACAGCATTAGCATGCTGACAGCTCAGCATTTAGGACATTATGGTAATTTATCCTGCATATGCTGTCACCTGCACTGTCAGAGTTTCTTTTTAATGATGGTATAACTATTTTGTTTGTTTGTACTGCATTCTTTTCATTTGGCTAATGTCTCCTCATTAGATTGCACCTAGTAAATGAGAGTAATTAAGTGTTTCCTATAGCTCAGATGCAATGATTAAGTTGTAGAGTTGGTGCTGATTATGTTTTGTCATTTATCTCTATTAATCTGAGAATAATCCAGATGATAAACACATGTAATTTTTTTAGCTAATGTTCAATAGATGAAATTTATAGCTTCTCAATGGAGCCGAACAATAAGTGTGTATTTATATATGAATAGGAAGTTATTGTACTTGTATTTCTGTTAAATAAACATAAAATTATCTGTGCAACTAAGGAAAAAAACCAGAACATCTACTGAAAGTAGAGATTTTTACTTTTTTAACATGCATTTGTATATAAAATTCTGCTATTCATAATTCACAGTTCAGTGGCTCTCTTTATTCTGCTTTATCACATATCTATAGAGAATCCTGTGGCGATATTTTTGAGGACTTTTTCCTGCAGTTGTTGTCTATATTTGTTATGATTAATTCTTGAATATAAATCACATCTCTCGTAGCAAAATGTAATTTTCATATGAACACTTCCAAATTACTCAGTTTAAAAACAAAAAAAATTACACTAATGCATCAAGTTAAGCACCTCATAGCAATTTGTAAATCTTTATCTAACTTTCAAGCTGGAGATAGAAATTAAAAATTAGCTTGCGCTATTTCTTGAACACAAAGTAGAAATAATTAATTTTGATACAAATAATATGGCAACACTAGATTTCAGGAGCATCCTGACTTGTTTCATGATGTTCCTTTGTTTTCCTGGATCTGTGAGCTTCCTGGCACATCACACTGTTTTATCTAAATGTGTAACTTGAAGAAGGCAGACATCATAGCCCCATAGCTGTGTGGGGTTTATACATCACAATTCTGATTGGTTTCAAAAGCAGCAACTTTTGTGTGTCTCCAGTTAATAAACTGCTTTAAAATGTAGCACTGACAGTTGGAATAGCTGTTGAAGGAGAGACCCTAGGCTAGTTTGAGATTTCTATTAAATGAAAATATATAAATGAGCTGGGCAGTTTTTTAGGGTGTGCCTACTGCCCAGTATTACTGCCCAGTAGAGGAACATTGCCTCTGTTGTGTCTGTCCATGGTGCCAGGAACACTCTGGTGTTGTGACCCTGCAGCTGCAGCCAGCAGCCCTTTGCAGCAGCATCACTCACTGAGGGCTGAGTTTACATTGCTTTCCCAGACACACAGTTTGATATGGGGCAGTTCCTCTGATTTGGACAACTGTTTCTTCCTCAGTGTTTTTCAGCAAAATAGCTGCTGGCCCTCTCTGGGGAAATACCCCCTGAATAGTGCTGTGCAGTATTTCATTTTGGTTCCTTGAGCTCAGAACCACCCCCTGAAGGTGCTGGGGCTGTCTGGGTCTCCTCAGTGTGCTCAGGGCACTGCCTGCCCCTCTCCAGCCCCTCCCAGCACCTTTGCTGCTGAGGAGCCAAATCTCAGGGATGGGCTTGGTCCAGAGTGACTCTTTGCAATGCTGTGAAGACTGGTCAATAAAATCACTCAGATTTGTCATTTATCCCTATTTTCAGGTGCTCCCACTCTTACCAGTTGAAGAGGGGGAGATGGTGGGTTTGAGCTACAGGAGGAAATTGGGCCCAGGGAGAGTTGGACATGGAAAGCTGGGATGAGATTGAGCAGAGTGTGGCAAAGACAGCTGAAATGTGCTGGGCAGGAGAGCTCAGGACTGATGGGCATGGTCCAGCCTTAGCCCACAAATTTAAGGGTTTTTTTCAGTTTGTGCACTTTTGTTAGGCTGGCTGAGATTCTTTCTGAATGTCTTCTAGATGAGTACACAATTAAGGATTCAATTTTCATTTTTTAATACATAAAATCATGTTATTGATACAACTCAGTAGACTTCTAGCTTGAAATATATGTTAATTGGATCAAATTGTTGCTCATTAGAAACTCTTTGCTTCCTAAGAACGTCAATTTTAGGACATCAGCATTCTTTCTGGAAAAGCAAATACTCTGTTCTGTTTATGTGGGTCAGTCTTAGAGTAGCTGCTTAGTATCCCATGTCTGGAATTCAGTTGTCTTTCCTCTTGGGTGGGTCAGGAAGGCAGTTGAAGCAGGCAGTGATGGCTGCTGGGCTTTCATTTCTTTGTGGCTGGTAAATGAAACACATGCAGCCTCACCAAACTACATGACTAATGACAACCTCCAGTGGCTCCTGCAATCAAAGATTAATTTGCTTTATCAAGTTTAAAGAATAGTAGGCGATAAATCATGTCAAAAAGAAATAATCAGTGGCAGGCTGATGTTCTTTTGCACAGTGGAGGACAGGTGCAACAGAGGATTCATCTGCTATAGACTGTTAATTTTGTTCTCATGCTGATGTGTTAATTTTTATTTAGTTGATTTTTAAGTAAATGCGATGCATTGTCAACTAATATTTTACTAAAATATACTAAAATATATAGTATTTGTGTTTATGTCTAAAATTAAAGATGTTTAGAGTCTATTACATGCCATCAAAATATTTTCCACTTAATTCCTTTAATCATTGATGGATATATTTCATTTGCATTGGGTTTGCTGTCTTAGAGCACAACTTAATGTGGACAGGAATAAAAATATGCTGTACCTATTTAGTGCATACATAATATATTTCTTTTCCCTGCTGTTGATTCTTGTTTAGCCAGATCTCCTCTGCTGTTCTCGCTGTGGGGGAGGGCTAGTTTTGGTCCTAGCAGTTACCCTGCTGCTGCAGTTGTTCTGGGTGTTGACCCTTCAGTGTGGAACGGGTGATTCTGGGCAGTTGAGGTTGCCCCTTGTGGGACTCGCTGCCACCTCCTCTCACCCGCTGGCAGCACAGCATGGGAGGGACCAGCATGGAGCAGGAGGGAGTCAGCTCTCTGTGCTTCTCCCTGGATGAATCAATTAAGAGACAGCAGTTCTGTCACTTTTGCAATTACTGAATATAATCATCCCAATAAAACCTGCAGTTAAAAAATACCATTGTAGTATGACATGGCATAGCATGACACTGACTGACCTGCATTTACTGTGAATCTGTTCTACACAAAGCAAGGACTGCCGCTGCTTATTTTTCAAGGAAAATACAAATATCCTCTGCTGACTTAACTCTACAGCTACACAGTTGACTATTGACCATTTTCAGCCTATATTTCAGTTAAACCATGACCCAATAACGTATTTGGCAACAGTATTTTCTGTGTCTAAGAGAATTTTAGTAATGGAATAATCCAGATTCTGTAAACTTCCGTCTTGCCTAGCAATGTGTGGAATTTCATACCAATATGTGAGCCCTCTAGTGGCATTCCCAGTGTTGGAAGTGTGGCTGGCACAGGCAGGGTGCCCTTGGAGAGCTGGGAATCCACACAGGGCAGCACTGCCCACCTGGGAGAGCAGGAAGAGTAGGAACCTGACTGCTGCCAAGACTTCGGGACAACCGAGGGACTTCCTGTGAATCCTTTAAGATGATTTTGCAAGGAGAAAAATGGTAACACTAACCCCAGTAGCTGGCTCTTGCACATACAGTAAATGGGCTTATCAGGGCCCATCTGTCCCAACTGATCATATTTAGATGGAAAGAGGTAACACTTACTGTGCATATAATAAACCTACATTGCATAAAGATTAAAATATTTTTTAAAACCCTTTTCTTTGAAGTCAAAGGAAAAGATTTGCAGGGAGAAGGAGCTTCACAAAAGTAGATCGTAAGAAAGCCACTAGCAATTTAGCGTAGCTGCTGGGTGTCTCCAGGCAGTTGTTAAATGTGGTTTGTTTGGAGTGTCGGAGTTACCTCTCCACCGTCCTGCCAGACACTGAGTTTGTGTGCCCTGGGCCTGTTGGAACAGAGACTGAATAGTGAGAGGAGGGCAGTGTGATGGGTTCTGTGCCATGTCCTATCAATAGATTTGCCTTTTTGCCTTTTCCCTGCACCATTTGCAGGTTTGTATCTGCAGGCCTGGGCACTGGCCCTTAGACACCAACTGATGCTGGTTCCTTAGCCCTGCTACCAGGGCTGCAAGAATTAAAGCAGAGACGTACGGGGGAGTCCTGAAAGTACAGCTGTGTAAAAACTGGCCTCTCTCTCTTTCAATTTAATTTTATTCTTAGTAATGCAGATTTCTGAAATGATACAGCAATACTGCTCTGGTTGCTTTGTGCCATTCTGCTGATGCTAGAAAGCTGAAAATATAGGTTAATCCTTCAGTAAAAACTGGCTACTTGTCAGTCTGCATTTAAAGTAGGGGAGAGAAGGAAATCACATTTTACTTATTTGTGTGTATCTTCAATTACTAAAAATCCATATTGACCATTTGTTCTGGCTCCCAATCTTTAATGTAAAAGTACAACACACAAATTAGTGATTAAAGTAATTCTCAGGGAAAAAACTTGAATTAGAATTAAAGATTAGTGATTTAAATTTAAAGCTTATAACAGTTGAAACAGAACTACCTTGAAAGTAAGTGTTTTAAGAAACTATGGGTGTGTCACTGAGCTGGCCTGTGTGTCCTGAGTGCTGATCAGGGGGGAGTTCGGCTCCCTCCACCCTATGGGGATGCTCTGTCCCACACCCTGCTTTTCTCTGAGCACCTGCTGGCTCATTTAAAAGCCATTCAGATGCTGGAGTAAGAAATGCCTATAAAACCAACTTAAATTACATTCTGTTGCTGATGGGAGGAGGAGAGAGTACTTACAAATGCTTCTGAAAAAGCACAGGGCTGTCAGCCTAAATCACAGGTGCTCTTAGGCATCAGCTGTAGCGGTGGAGTGTGGCATGAGACTGCTGTTCATTCCCACAACTTCATATGCCAGAGCTTGGTGTCTCATTCTCCAGGGTCTAGAGTGGCTCTGGGAGTAGATGTGGGGAGCAAGATGAGAAGAGTCTTTATTCATCTATTTAGGGCCAAATAAGAAAAATATCCCCCTGTCAATTTTAATCTATAATTCTGTAGCTAAATTAAGACATTTCATAAATTTCCTTCAGCAGTCCTTAGGAATACAACTCATTGTAGCAGCACTTTCACCCTGGAAATATATCCGTAGCTGTCTTCAAGTTGATAACAGATGAGTGAAGATAGGTAATAAATAATAGTATGGAAAGTCTTCTTGTTTGAACATATTTTGCCAAAAGCACTGAATATGAAGTTGAGTGAGAGAAAAGAGAAACATTCTCTGAGTATTACTGACATACTTTGTGATGACTCAGTGGAACACCTTGCGGCCAACTGTCGCTTTTATTCACCAGTGTTCTAAAGCTGTCACAGCTCTGTTTCTTTGACACAACAAAGTCAAGAGCTAATTCTTTGTTAATTGTTGAATGCTCCTTTCTATAGCATCTAGAGATGCCCCAGGAACCCCCTGGTTTCCTTAGCTTCTCTGCAATATGTTCAAAAAATAATAGAGTCACAACCTTCATATTTAAAGCAGTATAGCTTGGGTTCATCTGTGGAGTGCTTGAACTTAGACAGAGTTGGATGTTTTTCCACTTAGTAAAAAGGTGTATTTCAGTTAAAATAAAAATGAAAATAAACATTTTCTCCAGAGTGAGTTTTGTGTTAGACTTTGTCAGTGTGTGGTGTACCAGGGTGTGATTCTCGTGCCTAATTGGGTTAGCAGAAGGCAGAAAAACTGTGCATCCCTGTGCATCTGCACAGGAAGGAGCAGTGATAAGCTCTCTCACCCAGTCAGTGCACAGGCTGGGGCAGTGGAGACTGTTATCTTGTCTGTAACCATTTTCCATATCCTGAAATCAAATTTGCAGAACAAACAGCATTTAGGCTGTGCTTCATAATTCATTAGATATGTGCATCCTCCCAAAATTATTTTTATCAGACTATACAGAGATCTTTCTGACATGTGCGTTTGTGTGCTTGTAGAGTAAACAAAAAATGTTAATGTCCTGATGTGGATCTCTTTCACATACAGGAATATATTTTTAAAGTACACTTTAAGTACTAAAGATAGTTTTCTGTCTTCTTCCACTTGCCCTACTTCTGAAGTAAGGAGGGGGGAAAATACTCCAAGTATTTCAGTGTTCTGTTTCACATAGGTTTCATCTGTATCGTCCTTGTTGGAAGAGTCGGTAGTTGGCATCAATTTGGATCAAAAGAACAGCAGTTAGGAAGGCCATGAGGAAGGTTCCATATTATTTCTCCAGAGCATTCTCACTACTGACGAGTTGTTTCTTGAGGCATGTAGCTCTATTGAGAAAGATGTCTTCTGGGAACAGAAGTTTTATTTCTGAAGCAGGGTTTTATATCAATTTAAGTATTAAATGATTTGTATAGATATCATCTACACCATAATGTGGCTGACAGCAAGATATGTAAAAACTTTAGTATGTAAGTCAATATAAAATCATATTATTTTAGATTTTGTAAGACAGTGCACAGAAACGGATGATTTAAGTAACAGTAATAGAATACACCGTCTTTGAATGAGCTCTTAACAGCACAAGTTCATTCTGGTTTATGCGTTTTCTTTAATAACCAGTTTTGCTGAATAACAGTACCATTTAGATTGTTATTTAGATTTCAACGTATCATCTCAATAGATGTTCTAAATTATATGAGCTAAAAAATTAGTTTTGTAATTAGCAGCGCCTTTCCAGCTCACTCAGCTTCTGAGGTGCGTCAGATTCTCCAGCTGTTGAGAGTGGCTGTGTCTGACAGCATCGTGGGATCTGTCATCTTTGCATAGATGAGATTATCATGTTTACTGAAGGGATCAGCAAAACGAACAAAAATGTGTGTTACTAAAGACTGTTACTATCAGTCACAGTGTGAAAAGGGGACAGTACCTGAGGGCTGTGTGCCCGTGCAGATGATGTGGCCACATTGCCCCGTGAGTCCTGTGGGAGCCATTGGGGTGTGTAGGACATGGGGCTGCCCTGGGTGCTGCTGGCTGGGGCAACTGGAGCTCCTACTTGGCTCCTTGACATCAATCAGCCACCTTGTCCTTTGCTATGTTCACTACTGAGTGCCTCATTCAGGTGTGGGGAGAGATGGCCTTTATTTTCTTTGTCTCACATTTTTCTCTCTCAGCCTGGGTGACAGTATGTGTTTCTCCTGCCAGAGCAGGCTGTGTTTTTCTGTGCACAACTTTGGGCTGTCACCCTTTTGTTTCTGACTTTAACCTCAAAAGCTGTGGTCTGAAGCTTCCCACGTGTTACTGAGAATAATCACTGATCAAGATTCTTGACCAATTTTGATTGATTGGTTTCATTAGTTTTTATTACTTTTTGTAAGCTTTTCAATAAATACTCATGTAACTATAATTCTGCTCCCTGCTGGTGATCTGGAGTTGGATCTATTGCTGTGTTATCTATACAGCGTATTTGTGTTTTAAATTTTTTGACTTATTTATGCTCTGTCAAATTTTGGCTATATTTTTAGTTGTTTCATTTCAGTAAAAGCTTAAGATTAACAACTTTCTCTTTAAAATACATCTCTCTAATACTTTGTGTGTTCGTAGGTCAGACCAGGTCATTCCTTTCTCCTAAGCTCTTGCTTGATTTTAGTGTCCTGTGTTTTAGCTAAAATTCTTAGGTGAAATTCAGAGTTGATGAATTTTCAGCGTCTGAGTATTACCATATGGTTTTATGTTTTGAAATATCTGTAAATTCTCTTGAACCAAACTGTTGTTTCTAAGGGTCCTATTAATTTCTCTCTCTACCTCTGCAGTGCTTTGTGGGCTCCTGTTCCTCAAAGGACCCTCCTGGTACAGACACACCAGGCTTCATTCACTTGTTATTCTCTACCATCTTAAAATTGCACCCATATTTCATCCCCACAATTACACAGACTAACCTGAATTAGGAAACCACAGGCTCTGCTTTGTTTGCTGTCCTGCCCACCAGGTTTGTTAAACCTTGTTTTTGTCTGCTTTAGATAAGGAATGTCTTTGTCTTGGTGTTTTAGCCTCTTATGCAAAATACAAGAAAACACATATTGTCAAAGTAAACCTAGGATTAAAGGAGTGAAAAAGTGTCTGAAAACTATTTCCCACCTCATTTTGCATCAAGCAGTGCTCGGTCAGCATGAGAGATGTGCCCCACAACATCTCAGTTCAGAGTGATGGATGGTTATGGGGGTGCTGGGCTGTGGGAGGAATTCCTGGTCCTGCCATATCCTACTAACATGCCAGGCTGTTATCTTAACAGGGGATAGCAACATCTTAAACATTTTCAAGTAGGGCATTAACATTTGTTTTCATGCTCAATTAAAAAACTGCCATTTTGGAACTACAGAAGAAAAGTTGTGTGAGCAAAGCAAAACAAAAGCTGCAGAAGCTGTAAAAATGACTGCTAGTGGAGGAAATAATATTACAACTACACATCTGAAATTCAGATGCATGGTGATATAGAGACAATTAAAAAGAATGTAATGCTTAGTTTAATGATTTATGAAACAATTAAATTGTAAGGAACAAATTTATGAAAATAGTTGAGCACATCAGCCTAAAAAATATGTAGATGGAAAGGCAAAGACAGTGCATTCCAGCAGCTGTGAGGGCTGGGCTGGCCACGAAGCAAAAATATTTAAGATCAGTTTAATGAGCTTAATAGATACGTCTAATTTAAAGCATTTCTTGAAGAGTTGCATGATGAAATAAGACTGCAGGATATTTTTGTTTTAAATCTGTTTTAACAAAGAAATTCTTTCCCAAAGCTCTGATACTTAGTTTAATTAAAAATACAAATCGTGGTTTGCATGGTATGTGCTGGAGAATTATTGTTTTCTATTACAGTAATATGTTGCAATTATTATTGAAAACCTTATTTAATTTTTAGATTCAGGTGTAAATCAGTGTTATCATGCAATAATTGAAAAATGGTGCCCACTTTTCTTTTTCCCTGAAGGTAGTTTGAAGGGCATTAATTAAAAATGCGATTTATTTTTAAAATACTTTCACCTGAACTGCTGATACAAATTTTATGTTTAGTTATGTAAATCTGTAGGAAAGCCTTAAAAAGTTACCTATTGTTTTATCTCACATGTAGCCCCTGGTTCACACTTGTCTGTTTAATAAAGGGTCAGATTTTATTTATGTGGTTAAGTAGAACATAAATGTAGACACTTCACACGATGTACCATGTAAATGTAAGCCTTTGTAGTTACAAGTTTTTGTAGCTGGAGAATTGTTTTAAAAGGCATGTAATTTATTAGCTATCAGTAGCTGCTTTATTGCCTTGCCGCGCTGCAGTAATAAATAAAAGAAAGTGAGCTGATTTTACAAATGGCACACAAGGTGCACATTTTGTGAAAAAAGTCTTTTTTTAAAGAATTGGCATTAAATCCTTTTTTGTGATGACAAAGAGGCTAAGAGTGCAAACTGTATTTTCTGTTTATCGAAAACAGAGTCTCTTTTTCTCGAGGGCATTTTTTCCTATGATCATCAAGGGATTTCAAAAGCAATAAAGTGTGGAATCATTGTTCGACTTGAACAGTATTAAAACTTAGGTTTTAATTTCAGTGAAGTAATAAGATTTGAACCTGTCTCACATTACAGCACTGTAAGGCATTTAGCAATTGTATTTTAAAGGAGGTTTTTAAAATGCAGCTCACTTGAAAGCTAACTGTCTGTCGGGTAATTAATAGTTTCTCTTCAGCACAGGCTGTTGTGGATCATACTAAGAAATCTTGGTTTTGTTAATAACAAATTAGGATAATTGTAAGGAAGTTAATTCCTAATTAGTTTATACCTATAATCTTTTTTGCCCCTTTCTGAGATGGATTTTCGAATGAAGACCAAAAAATAGAGACTGAGGGTTTCAGCATGATTTTCACCTTAGAATTAAAAAGAAATTATCCATGTTTACCCATAAATTTCAAGAAACTCTATTTCTTGGTTAGCAGCATATGTCAGCTTGCTTCTAAGCAGTGGTGAAGTATTTAATCTGTGACCACAGTTAACAGCATTAATGCAATTTCTGTTTCAAAATTGCATGGTGAAGATGATTCTGCAGAGCTTCTCTTTTCTGTGCTGACACAGAGAACGCTGGGATACTGGACCTTACTGTACTCGGTTTGGCACAGATATTCTCCAGGTTCAAACTGCAAATATTCCTTCAGGTTGGCTCGTAAAATGTGAGCTGATGAGAGCACAGCAATACCTGTGCCCTGCAGCTGAAAATGAGCAGGTATGAATTTGGAGGAGGGAAAGTTTGGACACAGGTGCTTGTTCCAGGCAGCCGCCGGTGTCAGCGCAGAAGCCGTGAGCTATGGCCTTCCGTGGTGGTTTTGAACGGTAACTGCCTCCATTAGCCATCAGGTTTGTTTCTTTATTTTAGTAGATGGCCTGGACTGTAAATATTAGAGGATCTAAAATAAATCAACATATTATCCTAAGGATACAAAATGTAAGAGCTATTAGTGGCTAGGAGCTCTTGACAGATAGTTTGGATGAGGCAGATGATTGCCCGCCTCTCGGATCTGGCTCCCATTGCCGTGCCTGCAGGCAGTGTAGTGTTATAGTTGTATATTGATGTCAGGGTTACTACTGAGTGGCTAGCAATGACAGATGTCTATAATTAGAGGCAATGCTGCCAGTATTTCAGAGGAGCCAGCCTATGTTGAACAATTATCTTATTTCTGGCTTGCCAAAGAGGGTTGTTCAAATTGCTGGTATTAGCTGTGGTGGCTGTAACACCTCTCCTTGTGCCCTGGGATAAATGTGCAAAAGCGCTCTCATATACAACCCCTGTGCAAAACCTCTTCAAAAGATGTGATCCTGCTAAATTTCATGTGCTTAAGGCTTGATCTGGAGATGCAGAACACCTGCAGTGATGTTAAGGCAGTGCAGTGAAATAGTTTTGGGTATAGAAATTTTAGAGCTATACTAAGTAGCTCTGATCTTTATTACTTGTTTTTAAATGCCAAACTGATGTTGATGCTTTAGCATTGAGGTTTATTGCACCTAAGTATGCTGAGTGGGCCACTCATTTAAGCAGCTGAATAAAATTTAGCTGCACACTTGTAATAGTTACAGGGGCGAGTCAGAGTGTCGATTACTGCTACTGAAGTACCTATAATTCTGTATCGTTTGGAGTGTTCTGACTGGCACAAATCTGCTCTTGTAATCTGCAAGGTAGTGCTTCATTTCTATCATGAAAGGATTCTAAAAGCAGCATTTTGGCTTATTGTTAAGGAAATCCTTGACTGCATACATGGCTTGAATTTCTGCAGTGCAGTATATAGCTGTGATAGAAAGTGCAGCCCATAACTGCTTCAAAAGCTAAAAATCTTCTGGAAGACGTTCAAAAAGTAACAGCTGTTAATAGTATTTCTCAGTTTTCACGATAATATTTACTCTTTAAGCCCTGAAAGGGAACACAAGAGACAGTGGAATTAAAACTCTCTAACAGTGCTTTACAAAAGTGAAAGTCTAAACAAGACTTTTAAAGCTAAGCACCCTTTTAACTAGTGGCTATCTGAAAACCTAGCAGATAAACCCATTTCTTTTTTTTTTTTCTTCGTTTTTCCCAGAGAATGCATCTCATGTGGCATCAGTAATAAGAGCAGTTAGTTCATAGTTGGCCTCCTGTATAAGTTCAGCAGAATGATAAATCCTTCTTTCAGGATTTTCAGAGAACATGGATTAAGAAAGGAAGACCTAAAAAAATAAGTAAATAAAAGCTGAGAGAAAGTCATTGAAATAGAGATCAATTTCCATGTAAGAGAAAGTTTATTGCTGGCACCACATGGGCATTTTATAGAGCAGGAAGCAGGGAGTTAATCACTCCAGCACCCCAGACTTCTCTGAATTCTCTAACAGGGAAGGACCGGGGAAGAGGGCCTGGAAAATAGCCTTTGTGGGAACTGTTAGTACCTCTTACTGTCTGAGCTTGTGAGAGCAGAGTATTTCAACATACTAGGGGGAAATAACATCCATAACAATGACTCAGCCACACACCGGATTTACCCTCTCCCCTACAACAGAACACTTAATTACAATAACAATATCTTAATTTTTAAATGTTGTTTTGTAGGAAGTCTCTTTCAATTGAGGTAACTTCATGCAATATTTTAAGCTAGGTTTCCAGGTAAGACAATAAATAGTATATCATGTAACTGGTGAAGGTCCTCTGCTTGCTTACAAACACATACATGCAGCACTGGGTGGGAGAGTAGCCTACATACAAAGTATCTCAAAGCCCACCTGAATCTTCAGAGATCCTGTCTGAACCAACTGAGGCATTTCCTTATGGCCTGTTTTGAAGAGTTTCTTCATTTAGGGAGTTAACTCTAAACCAACAGATTAGCTGTTTCTCTTGGTTTAGGCTCTGAATTAAGGGTATTTTCAGATCTTAACTTTTTAAGACAGCTGGTCGGGAGTGGAAGTGACCAAGGTTTTCCTCTGCTAAGGAGAGGAGATAAAAGCCAAGGCTTTTGAAACCCTCAGTTTGATCAGGAGATAGAGATGAATGATCTGGCACCCTGATAGTCCAATTAGGAGATTCAGTTTGCATTTTCTGAAGCTGTCTGTGGGATTATGGTAGCTGGATTTCTGCTGTGTTGTAATGGAGCTTTTAAGTGCTGAAAATTCAAAATACCTGAGTGTGATTTAAAAAGCAGGGGAAATTACAAAATGTCTTGTGGCACTCAATACCAAGAACTGATACTTGCAATTAGTGTGGAGGTGTAGCGGGTGCTGCCCAGGGGTGTGAGTCAGGGAGATGGGGTGGTAGAATCCTGAGGCAGTCGCCCCTGCACTGCCTGGATTCCCAAAAAGGCCATGGGGACAGAAGGGCTCCCCTTGATATGTTACATGTGCTTCAGCTCTGTCAGGCTGGGGAAAATGTGGTGAAGGTCTGGATTTGCCCCCAATATTCATGACAAAATGCTTTAATGTTGCAGTGATAGTTCTCTGCAGCAAGGCCTGGAGAGCTTCAAGGAAGTGATAATATCTTTAGCATTTATGCTGTGCCTACGGGTAATAACTTTACTGTAATTTTCTGAAGATTCATTATCCAAAATCTTAATTCATTATAATAGCCCTTATGAAAACTATAGAAACTAACATTTTCTTCTGTTTTCTTATTTGCACAGTGTGAGAGATTCATTGCTCTGTTTTAATTTGTTTCATGGGGTGTGTTTGAGTACATTCCATACAGTGCTGTTATTGAATTTCTGTGACTGTCATTACAGAGCCATACAACCTTTAGGAACTCATATTCTGAGCTTCCCAGTTCTGTAATCTGCTTCACATTTAAGAATTGATATAATTAGCTTCTTCAGAGTTATAATGATAGTGCCAGAAAGAGAAGACCTCAAAAGGCAAAGCAAAGTTAAGCATATGTAAGGCCAAAGAATAGGAAAGACAGGGAAATAAAGTTTTGGTGTGATTACTGAATTATTTCTGTTTCTTGGTCTGTTTTTACATATAAGTACTTTGCTTTATAAAACCTCATTTCCACAGTTTTATTTTCTTGTCCTTTTGGGATGCAGCAGGTACAGTTCAAGGAATTGGGAAGTACACAGTTATGTAACTTGAACAATTGTTAAGGCCAGAGAATCTGTGACTGCTCCATCCCTGGAAGCGTTCCAGGCCAGGTTGGATGGGGCTTGGAGCAACCTGGGAAGGTGACCCTGCCCATGGCAGGGGATGAAACAGGATGGGTTTTGAGGTCCCTTCCAAACCAAATTTTTCTATGATTCTATGAAATTTCTTAGATCATAAAAAAATTCCCTGGCACCAGAGCTTGTGAATCTGCTGTCTTCCTTCAGTGTCCTGATTCCACCGAGATGGTTATCATGGTACCAACAGGAAAAAGAAGGATCCCTGGATCCTTTGCTTTCACACTTGGTTCAGTATGTTTGAAATGGTTACTGATTTATATTGAAGGTGTTTTGCTGGTCTATTCTTTCTCTTCACTGCCATGGCCATTGCTGTCACCTCTGAATCTAGCAGTGCCCCTTGGGGACTGAGGTCAGTGGTGGTACCAGCTTGGGCTTGGGTGAGGAGGAAATATTGAGCTGTAAGTGTCCATTTAGGCCTGCACTACCTTCAGAAAATAAAGGAAGGACCCTGAGTGGGGACCTGGACCTGTGGAGCTCCCGGAACACTGTGGCCTAACATTGCCACTTCTGTGGATGTTTGCCTCATGTTCATCTGTGTGTAAAAATGAGATGAAGAGGGTGTGATGTTCTACTGTTAGCTGACAGTTTTGTCCATACCTTGGCTTAGTCACCCAGCCCTGTATTGACATGGAATTGGTTTTTGTTGAAATTGTAAATCTTGCAGTTATAAGGATTTGCACGTATTGTGTCACTGTTTTCCAGGGGTCTTGACCCAACTGTTCCCTACTGGAAGTTAATTCCCTGCTCCTTACTGGAAGTGTCTGGAGGGCAGTAAGAATGCAAGCCTGGGGCTGGTCCTTGCTGGAGGAAGGACAGGGAGGTGTGAAGGGAGAAGCCCCGGCTGTGTGTGGCTCTGAGTCCCACAGCCTCTGCTGCCCTTGCCTCTGTGGCTCCGCGTAGGACCTAAAGAGGAGATGAGATCACTTCCACAGCTTTTTCTGACCCCTTTCAGCAGGATTTCTCTCTGCCTTTTGAATATGTAGCACGGCCTTTGTTATCGAAGTGTGTTTTATTATTATACGCTCAAAATGCGTTATCATTAATTTTTCATAGCGCTTAGAAGTCCAGGGGCATTGCATTGCTGTGGTTGCGGGGGGATTACTTTTCTATTTTTACATGGTAAGAGCATGTGTGGGTTTTGAAAATGATCTTGAAGAAGGTGTTTAAAATATCACACTTATTTTAGTTTAGAATTTGCCACACTACAGACAGGGCAGTTTTTATTGCGAGTGCTATATTCATGCTGACTTGAAATGACCCTGTCACACGTGAAAACAAATCAGATTGTTGCTGTTAATGAGCTTTTCAATTTACTATTCAGTGGATCAGATAAGTGGATTTAAGAGGTAATGATCCTGTTTAGCACTCAGGCTTGTCTGTCAGATCCTAGTAGTGTGGGAAATCCCCAGGGACAAAAGCGTTGACACAGTTCTTGATGGGATAATGGGAATCAAAGCTAATGGATGATAAAAGGAGTAGTAAGAGTTACAAGGATAATTGTGGATTAAAGCACTGCTCTTTGTCAACACTGACTGCTGTTTTAGTATTTTATTTGTTAAACTCTGATGCGGGGAGAGCCTAGTTTGACAGCAGAGCACAATGAGACGGGCTGGCTCCCGCTCCCTTCTCCCACCGCTCCCGCGGCGGGAAGGGAGGCTCGGAACAGACATGGGTGGCTGCTGATGGCTTTGCATTCCTTGCTGCCGCTTTTTATCTTGCCATCATTTCAAATACAGACATTCTTAAATATTGCTAAAATTGCAGCTGCTGTAGCATTTCAGCACTGCACTATTTAGGGAGTGGATTTTTTTTTTTAATTGGAAGATATTATTTTTATATTTTAATGTATTTTTTTTGCTATGCTTAATTACTAAAACAATAACTTCACTATGTGAACATAGTATTTTGCAACGTTTAAAGATTGTGTTTTACCATACTATTTTTTCATATTTTGATTGTCCTTTTGCTACTGATGTTGCACCATAAATTACATTCATACAATTATAAAAGGATAAATCAGCTTACAAATTAAGTTACCCTTGATTTTGGTTCAATTTCTGGTTAGAGCTGCAAGTTTACTTACTCATGCCTTTATTATGCTGGAATTTAAAGTCTCTAGGATGTGAAAATACAATTGCTGTTGTTGTTGTTATTATTTTTATTATTATCTCCCTCAGAGGTAGAACTCTGGTGATTTGGTTTTGAAGCCAAGTTCCAGAATTACATCACTAGCAGAAAAAGGATGCTGCTGCGAGCAGGTGTAGGTGCAGGGACACAGGTCCCGCGTTGGCTGGAGCCGGTGGGGATGTGGATGAGGTTGTGGATGAGGATGTGGATGTCAGGGAAGGGAGCTGGCAGTAGATGGCACCAGGCCTTCACCGCCGGGAGCAGCGGCTGAGCTGTGCTGGGGCTCTCGCTGCACACCTCACCGGTGCTTGACTGGATCACATCATAAGGAAGGGTGACATGTAGCCCATGATGTTGGGATAGTGTCACCTGAGGTTAGGATGGCTGCAGGGACATGCCCCGAGTGGTGGCCGTGTGTCTCACCCAGCAAATCGCAGTTCCCGAGTGCAGGGTAGGGAGGCTTGGCACGGGTTTGTACAGCAGGCTTGCACTATTGTCACCTTTCCTTCTCTGGAGTTGATTTAACCCAACAAAATGTTCTCATCCAAACTAAATTTTAGGCTACTAAAGCTACTGGAAAATTTTATGAAGATGACACAATAAGGAAAAAAACTTTGCCTTGTCCTGTGTATTTGCAGTTGCATGTTACCCACAGCCAGGTCTGGCAGGCAGGTGCTGGGAGAACCCATCTAGAAATAGGGGTCTTGGGTTTGAAATAAAGGGGACACACGCACAACTGTGAGCTATTTGGCTATCAAAGCCTTTGTTCTCCATTCAAGAACCCAAAACAATGTCTGAAGAGTACCAAATTTACTAGATTTTATAACCAGCAGGGCAAGAACTTGCAAGCTCAAGAACAGCATTGAATCGCATCCCACTGAGGACAGACCCACACAAGGATGTTTTCTCCACCCCTTTGCAAGTTTCTATAATAAACCAGGGTTTTTGAATAGAGACTGTATTGTTCTGTAAAAAACAAAGTGAGGTTAGCGTGTAAATTTATATCTCCTTTGTGGGAAGAAACCTATGCAAGGGCAAGTAAAAGCCTCAGTTCCACAATCACAGGACACCATCAGAGAGTGGATAAACCATCTCTCACAAGTGCTTCAGCTTGTAAGGTTGTAGGTTGGATGGACAGTGCTTATGCCTGTGCTTTTCTCCTGCAAAGTCAAATTGGGAAGGGTTTGAGAATAGCTGAAAATGTTGATACTAGTAAATGTCTATAATATGTTACTGTTGACATGTTTATTTCCAGGTGTATGCCCGAATATCAGAAGTCTTGGGAGTAATAGATGAAAACCATGTTCTGGAAGCATTTATGACAAATATGTAAGTTTGTTCTTGGTTTCTATTGTGTATGTACTTTGTTTTGTGTATGATTCGACGATACACGCAGGTTAACCAGAGGCTAAGCCATGGCCTTGGTGCACACAGAGGTTTATTTCAGAGCTGGTACAAAACGCGAGGTTTCCATGACCTGATGCAGGCGGGGGAGCCCCAACCCCTGGGCCTGCCCTGGGTATCCAAGGGGCTGGGGCATGCACCCTTGGCTCCCCCTTTCGTGCTCTCTAATGAGAATGGAATTTATTTACACATTCCACCTGTGAGAACAGGGAACCGTGAGTGTTCCCACTGTTACTTTTGCCACCTCTTCTGAGAGTCTTGAGCCACACATGAGGCCTGCACTAATCTCCTTGATCAGTCTTCCAAGGACCCCATACTATCCTACATTTTGTCTTTAATGTGTTGTTAAGTTTGTTCTTTGCTAGAAAAATGTTTTCTGTAAATTTGAACAATTTGAAGTAAAGGATAACCATTTTCAGAAGGACCCATATTTTATTTTCTGAAGGTAGTGCAGGCCTAAATGGACACTTACAGCTCAATATTTCCTCCACAATGCCTGTGTCCCTTCTCAGAACAGCTTATGTGGGGGTAGAGCTGAAATGTCACAGACCCACTCAACAACAGCCTGGCATAAACAGTCTCCATCCCTCCCCTCTCCTTCCTGCACCCTCAGGTGTCAGTGGAATTGTCTGTAAAGCTTCATGACAATTCAAAGTGAGGAACTGACCAAGGTTAACTAATCTTCCTTTGTTTTAGAAAGGCTCTTTTGGATTATTTTTTTATTCAAGATCTGGCAAATTTTGTTGTTTTAAAAATACAAATTCACAGAGTAGGATTCTAAGGCCTCATACTGTAGGAGATAAGAGGCATCAGCATCATCTGTCTTTTCATCTCGGGCATTTGACAGAATAAGATGGTGTGTTATTTTGGCAGATAAATGTTGCAATACTCTCTCTTAAGAATATTCCTAGAAAATTACTCTGGAGAACATACCTTTTTCTCATGCTTCTGCTGCAGCCGCTTTTACTTGGCTGCCAGCAAAATTACCAGGATTTTGTCTTTTATTACGTATGGCCTTCATGATATTTGCTGGTTTCTACTGACACAAAAAGAGTTTAATCTAAAATCAGTTTTGCTCTTGAAGCAAACCAAAATGATCCCTCCAAAAAACTGTGAATATACACTAGAAAAATCTGAGAGTCCCCTGGAGAAAATGAGGTCTGTGTGTTCCTGGAGAAAGAGAAGCAAGTATCTCACCTCTTCATTCTACAGTGAGGAAGATGCTACATTCTGTCATTTGTTTCAAGTCCTCTAAATCTGACTTACAAGACCTTTAAATACTTTCAGCAGACTTTGACCTACTGGACAAAGCTCTCCGCTGGTGTCACCAGGTTGGCTGTGACCTGCTTGGACAGTATTGAACGTGACTTGTCTTTGCTGCCATGGCTGCCAACCCTGAGAAATAGCAGCAATTAAAACAAGGTCATTTTCTGATATGACTTAGCTTTTCTGTGGAATACAAGGCATTAATGCATTGCTTCCTCAGAGCCAGAAGCTGAGTGTTACATCTTGCCTTAGGATAACAATAGTGTCCATCCAACCTTGATATTTATCTGGAGTGTGCTTTGAAGACAGGCAAATGGAGGGCAATGGATGGAAAAATACTGATGGTGCTACTGTGGAGTTTCTGGAAGCAGCCCACACAATGGTGCATGATGGCTAGGCTTTATTTTCTTGTTTCAAACTGCAGTGGAACTTGAACTGCTGAGAAAAAAGGAGGAACAGGGCTGTCCTTTGGATACTGGATGCTTCAGTTTGCTTCTCTTTCTGCTCATTGCTGCCATGGAGAGGAAATCTCTGTTAAGTTTGCCAGTTGAGGAAATAACAAATCATTTAACAAGTTGTATGAGCACTCCTACATGTGTTTAGATTGGATAGAGCTGTGTTTGCACAACTACTGTAAAGTTAAAAACCCAGGTTTTTCTAGTTAAAAAATGTAGGGTTCACAGGTTTTAGTGTTACATGGAAGATTTAAAAGAAAACAAGGTGCATAGAAAGGAAAATCAGTGCTGCTTTTTAGCTTACACACTGTAGTTTTATTTCTCTTTCCTCATGGCTTGCTGTATTTTCCTAAAACTCTGAATTGTTCATTGGTTAGTGGCAGCTTTACCATGGTGGATTGGTGGTCAAACTTAGTTCTTTCATTAACAGAAAACAATTTGAAATACTTGTGTCATAGCTACCAGTAGCCACAGTTCAGTTCATGGATGAATATTTTTTGGAACACTCATACTGATATGGCACCATAAATCATAGCAAACTAAAACTCAGTGCTTTTACTCATGATAGAACGTGCAGTTTTTAACTATTCACCTTTGTCCAGCTCTAATGAAAAGTATATATCCCATTGCTGTCTGAGCCACCGAGAGCTTTAACGGTAAGTGATGATAATCTGTCACAAATAATTAAAACACAACTGTGCAGGGCTTTCTTGCCAACAAATTGCTATCTGTGTTTTTACTGAAACTTAAGCACCACATAAGGAACAGATTTTCAAAGTCTTTTCAGGGGATTTGGAGACCCATTTTTCTTTCGCTGTCATGGGAATTGGATAGCACATCCTTAAGCACTTTGAAAGTTTTGTTTAAAATATATGATTTAAAAAAAATCTTTATGATTTCTGTAATGCAAGTACATTTCTAATATCCTTAACTTGCGGCTAAGACTGCTTCTAAATTTACATTCCCAAATCTTGTATAAACTTAAAAGGTTTTCACTCTCTCCTTTCATGATTTAGCAAACAAACAAAACCCAAACCCAACCACCTCACCCGAACTTGGTGCTGTATGGCACTCGTCATCTCTTCTGGCTTGTAACGACTTACCTTTGCCACTGCTTCTCTGGCATATTCCCAGATCTCCTGTGCATGTGCAGGCAGTGCAATGCTCCTGGAACTCCTCTGCCTTGTGATGGACCTGCCGTTACCTCTCAGAGAAGGGGTTCAGGGCCTCCTGGAAAGAACATGGGTGAATTCTTTGGGCACTTAAAAATGTCCTGTAAGCAATATTTGAGACCTTGACTTGCAATGATAAATGAAGCAGGTACCCACCATCCATCTGACCAGATGGATTTCCCCTCTATGCATAGTATATCCCCACTCTTCAGTGCTCCATTTTCTGTCAACTGTGCTTTGCTTTTGCTTTTCTTCCCTTCTTCCCTGATGCTGTTTTCTCCTCTAAATTTTTCATTTTTAAATTGCACTGCAGTTCTTTCTTTTAAGCTGAGCACTGCTGTGCTTCATGAGTATCAGTCCCCATGCCCTGCTGCCACAGGACTGCTGGTGGGAAGGGCTGTCCTGTGCTGGGCACCAGCAGAGCTGTGAACTGGCACAGCAGTGTGACACAGCCCTTGGGTCTGAAGAGGTGGTTCTCTGAAATGTAAACTGGGGATAGGACAGAAAATTAAGGACAATGGAAAGGGTTTGAGGGGCAAAGAAGTAATTAAATGGATATAAGACGCTGGAAGTGAATATCTTTGCCTTGATTCATTCCATGGCTGAAAATACTAATGACTTGGAACATGCAAAGGATTTTTATTCTTTTGTGGATGATACAGTAACCTTTTTCCCAGAGAATTATATTGGTAAATAAAGCCATTATTTGTCTTCCCCTTCTATATTTTAGGTTAAAATACACAGCCTCTTAAAATAATGCTTTTAAGTCACTGTATTAAGGGCAGAGGAGTTCAGTGTGCTGATGGGACTGTGTTTGTAAGCTGTCATGGTGACCCAGTCTCAGGGCAAGCTGGGGAGTTCTGAGCCTGCAAAGCTGGGAAGCTGCTTTGGTGCAGCTTTTAGAAGCTAAGGTTTTGTTCTTGTCTTCTTACCAAAGGCAAACTAAAAGCAAGTATTTGAAGATATACTGGATTCTTAAGCTGTTTCATTTGGATTTTTGAATTTCTCCTAGCTTTTCAGCACGGAGCAGAGTTACTTTCTTTTGGATTTGTTTGTGATTAGTTCAGTATTTTGATACTAGTGTTGTTGCTGAAATTGGAAATAGGCTGCCATTTTTTATTTCTGATTTTCTGTACTTCAGTGCTCATCTCCCACAGATGTTTTGATGAAATTTGGCATTGGTGTAGCTTTTGATGAAGCTCTTGTTTTCCGTGACTCATCTGGAACTTCATGGTTGTTTCCTTTGACTCTGTTACATTTAGTTTGTTAAATCACTAAACCACTTGAGCAAGAAAGAGACTGAGGACACTGGCACTTGGATTTAAGAGCTGTCTTGCTGTGATTTCTCTGGGAGCTGTAAATTTTTCTCCTCTTTCATTCCTTGACTTCTCTTCCTTACATCCTGGAAAACTGCTTTTTGTATTATGAGATTCCTCTGTAGATCTTTAGAAATGTTCTCAGATACTTATAAAGTTTTGAGAATGTTTCTTAAAATACTACATTTTATGTGTGTTTCATCTTGCCTGATACTGGCAAGGCAGAAACAGAAATGGGAATTGCTGTGATTGCCTCCGTTCACTCATGGGTACTTTCTAGCTTTTATATTATTGCTTCATCTTTCAGCATCCAAATACAACCATGAACTGAAAGAACAGATGTATACGAAAGTACCCTGAATGTTGGATGATGAAACTTCTTTGCACAGTTTTAATTTTCTCGTCAAGCTGTCACTGTGACTTCTTGTTTTTCTTTAAATGTCTTGTAACTGAAGGAGAAAGATTTTGCTCTTTTGCAAAATAGCCTTTTTATGATTTTGATATTGATGTCAAATCTGGGTAGTTCAAATTCCTTTCTACTGCTTTGTATGGTATATACTTGTTAAGGATTTAGTGCAACTATAAACATCTCCAGAACTCCCCATAGTAGGGATAAACTGTGAATTATGGACTTGTTAGAATGGGCTATTTCTTTAAGGCAATCTGAACCTCTGTAGCTCTTCATAGAGATTTTATAAAGTAAGTCAATGTTTGTCCATAAATTTAAATTGAGGAATTGCTTTGGTAATTGCGTTGTTATATGCCTTTTCCTGAGCAAATAATACTAAACAGTTAGATGCTTTAAACTGCATTCTTGAGTTTATAACTTCCTGAAAAAAAGTTAGCTTATGTCTTGTATACATTCCTTAGCCTGTGAATATGTAAAATCAATAATTAGTGCTAATTTTAAGGCATTTAACATCTCTTCTTCAGGTTCTCTATTCCCAAAACTGAAATCTAGTGCATCATAGTATAAATAAGTGGTACTGATGATACCTCTTACATCATGGTGTGTCATCAATGTGTCTGACAGCTGACAGCCAGAATCATTGTGCATATTCCACAGACAGGGAAACTGAGCCATTCAAAGCTGAACTGACCTGTGACGGGCAGTTTGGGGCACACCCTGGCTCCCAGGGCTGTGCTCACAGCACCAAGCCTGGCACAGTTCTACAAGCGTTTGGACATTGATCTCAGTCACATGGTGTGGCTTTTGGAGATGTCCTGTGCAGGGCCAGGAGTTGGTCTCAATGATCCTTGTGGGTCCCTTCCACTTCACCTTATTCTGTGATTCTGTGAATTTGATGTCATGGTCAGGAATAGGTGCCAGGGTTTCCAAGCTGGGAAATCATGGTGCCTTTTTATTGGAATGGGCTGGTATCCAGAAGGAGGATGTCAGAGGATGGACCAGGCTCTACTCAGTGGTGCCAAAAATAGGACAAGAGGCAACAGGGGAACTGATTCCCATAAGTTCCACCAGAACATGAGGCAGATCTTCTTTCCTGTGCAGTGACCAAGCCCTGAACAGATTGTCCAGAGAGGCTGTGAAGTCTGCCTCTGGAGATATTCCAGAGCTGTCTGGACACACTCCTGTGCCCTGTGCTCTGGGATGGCCCTGCTGGAGCAGGGACATTGGACAGATGACCCACTGTCTCTTCCAATCTTAACCATTCTGGGATTCTGTAACCTCACTTGAACAAAAAATTACATTCTTCTACTTTACCAGAGTTTACCCCTTTCATCTGAAGGCCAAGGCCACCTCTTCACCTCCCATTGAATGCAGCAGGTGAACACACACGTTCCATCCTGGGTCCCTCAGGGGTCTGCACGGACTCACACACAGCACAGCCCCTGTCCAGGGTCCTGGCTCTGCTCCACTCTCATCCTTAACCAGTGGAAGGCCGTGGGACAAGTGTCAGGTGTAGGATTTGGCCAAGAGGCTGACTCTGAGTTTGCTGTCAGAAATGGTCAGGGCTTTGATGAGAGGTTCCCCAAGGATTGATAGTAGCCTTATCCTATAGCATTGGTTGTTAATCAGAGTACACTTCTTCAATGTCTGTGTCTGAGAGGCCTTGCAGTTAGGGAAATGCAGTATCTCTAGTTAAATGTTTGGTGTGGGGAAGAGGAGAATTATGGATTAGTACAAGAACGGCACGGTAGAGACTCACTGAGAATTGGGTACATCAGTAGCTCTGTGAAATGGCCCATAGTTTTTCTGTGCCCCTTTTCTCCTCTAGAAATTCTCCTAGGGATTTTATAGCAATTTGCTTTTATTTTGTGAAGAGTTAGGCAGAAAAATACTACAGAAGTTAAATGGCCAGACACTGTCATGAAAAATGAGTAAGATAAGTAAGGGTAATCTTCAGATAATTTATTTCATTATGACAGACGATGGATTTTTAAAAAGTGAGTTAATTTGTCACAATATTGCAAAAAAGTTTGAATCCCTTGCTCAGCAAAATGATGTGACATATTTTTGTAGCATTTTCTGTCTTGTAAATGGACCTATCACAGAAATACATCTGTAATATAATCATAAAATCACAGAGTGGTTTGGGTTGGAAAGGAACCTTGAAGATCATCTTGTTCCACTTGCCTTCCATAGACAGGGACACCTTCAACTATCCCAGGTTGCTTCAAACCATGACCACTTCCAGGGATGGGGCAGCCACAGCTACTCTGGGCAACCTGTGCCAGGGCCTCACCACCTTCACAGGGAAGAACTTTTCCGTAATATTCATTCTAACCCTGCCCTCTGTCAGTGTGAAGCCATTCCTTTGTCCAAAGTCCCTCTCCAGCTCTCCTGGAGCCCCTTTAGGCCCTGAAAGGGACTCTAAGTTCTGCCTGGAACCTTCTCTTCTCTGTGTGAACACCCCCAGCTCTCCCAGCCTTTCCTCCCAGCAGAGCTGCTCCATCCCTCTGCTCATCCTGGTGCCTCCTCTGGCCTCTCTCCAGCAGCTCCAGGTCCTTCCTGTGCTGGGCCCAGGGCTGGGGGCAGCTCTGCAGGTGGGGTCTCACCTGAGGGGGCAGAGGGGCAGAATCCCCCCTCCCCTGCTGCCCACACTGGGGGCTCAGCCCAGGGAATGGGGGGTTCTGGGTCCCAGCACACACAGCCAGGCCAAGTGGAACTGCTTCTCAACCAATGTCCTGCTACTCTGAGCTTTTACACTGCACATCTCAAAATGAGGAAAATTTGTTATAAAATCTCACTGTTCTGTTTTGTTTACTTAGTGTTCCAAACCATAAAAACTGGGGAAGATGTGAGCCTGTGATTTTAAGAACTCTTCAGTTTCTAAATG
This sequence comes from Atrichornis clamosus, assembly GCA_013400975.1. Lineage (NCBI taxonomy): Eukaryota > Metazoa > Chordata > Aves > Passeriformes > Menuridae > Atrichornis > Atrichornis clamosus. The sequence continues at coordinate 59,210 of WBMZ01014842.1, forward strand.
ACCTTTCTGTTGGATATCCTTTTTATTGGGTGTGGCACAACATATTGTTTGAAAACAATTTGGTAAAAATTAATATGAGACTTCTGTCCTTTTGTATGTCACATGTTTAAATCAATTAGGATATTCGTATTGATTCATTTTGGTTTATCTTTTCCTATGCATAGTTTTTAAAAGGTCTGCTTATTTCTACTTACTTCTTACCAACAAAAGAGAAATCATGTAACTAGTTGCTTATGGTCATCTCTCCCAGTCCTAATCTTCTTGAAGTCAATACCATTGATGACTTCAACAGTATTGAGAACTGGATTGATTCTGTTGGCAGCTGAGGAGAGGATTGGTTCTACTTGGAGGATGATTCAACTAAGATATGAAGCATAAGTTGGATTTCAAACAAGCCTCCTCATAGGACTTGTCATTGCCTGATCCTAAGTTCCTCACTCAGTGTCAGTGTCACTACTGCTGATAAAACAGCCATGACTTTGCATGTGGATTTTTGTCTGGGTTCAAGTATTTTTGTGAAATTCTCACCCAGTAATGGATGCTAACTTTCTCTCTGTTGAAAACCTTTTGTATCTTATTGTAATTAATATTCACTTACTGTAAGTTGGAGAAGAATGTTTGTTCCTGGAATTTTCAGTGAGGCAAGCAAGAAGATTGAAAAAAACCCCTCGTAGTGGTGTTTGATGTGACACAATATTTAAAGGTATATGACAGATAATAAACCACTGGGGCTCATGAAATCATCCAATATTGAAATCCTTAGGTGTTTTAAAACAAAACCAACTTTTCAGTAATTTTCTGGAGGAGATTGCTACACAAACAGAGGGGAAGGCACCTGGAATATGGCAATTGGTATAATTTTATTTTTTCATAGAACTCTAAGAGTGTAAGAACAATTTTAATATATTTCCTTGGGTTGAAAGATGAGTGTGGGTTTTCACATTCCATAAGTGAATTTAGTTTAATGAAAACCATACAACGTGTACTTCTATATGCTGACTTGAAATACCATTAAGCAGCTAACTTGATATTTTAAATATGCATGTGTTTGTGTTCTCATGGCATCACAGAAATCAGACTGGAAAGGACTTGAAACATTACAAAGGAATTCAACAAAAACAGAATGAGAGACATTTATTTCATTAACAAGATTTATGAAGGAACTAATGAGCTCTCTCCTCCTTTCTACTAGATACTTATTGCTTCTGTAGGATTCAAACCACTTTCAGAATCACCATGAAATGCAGCATGGGGCACCTGACTGTGAGAGCTTTCCTGGTTGTTCCTATGTGCTGACAGAATCAGCCTCGCACTGCTGCTAAAGCCAGCAAGCATTCAGCATTTCATGTTTCTTCTGGAGGCTTGCAAAGGCGTGAATTCCCAAGAGAGCTCTCCAAAAGTAGGGTCAGGATACACTATTAGTGCAAATAATATTTTCCAAGGCTGAAAAGTCTGGATTGCTTTCAGATTACTCAAATGATATTTGCGGTAAATGAGTTTCTGCTCATGAAAGAGATGTAATAATATCAGGGCCTAAAAAGGATGAAAAAGTAGATATTTAACAACCTAAATTCTCTTGAAGATTAGCATTGTGATGAAATTGTGAGGTTTTTCTTTGCAGAAACTTGCTAAATGTTGCCAGAGTGATCTTGGACCCCTCTGCATGCTCAGGATGTAAAGCAGCACTGTCCTTACACATGCACATCTTTAGCAGCAATGTGAAGTGTTGAAAGAAGAGAAAAAAGGGAGATTAGCTGAAAACATGAATACCCCAAATGTATTCCATTACAATGATTCAAACGGGAACTCTGAGAACAGTGGCTTTGCTGCTTAGAGGGGTGGGGTTGTGCCAAGGCATCTTTAATGCTGCTTCACTTCACCATGATCTTGTATTAGTTAAGTTTAAAATTGTGTTCCCTGGCAAACCATAAAAGATTTCAAAAGTATTAGACACCCACTTTTGTGCTGGAATTTAATATGCAACTTTTTATTGGAAAATAATCGTCCTTGTCTGGCGAAATCCACCATGCAATATTTCTGTTAGTAGGCATAATGCAATAAAGACAGGGAGGGCTATTTATCACTACAAATTTTGAGGATTTCAGGATTCTTTTTATTATTTTAATATATTTCTTTGGTATTAAATCAGAAAAATGATAAATTACACCTGTCTAGGCTGTTTTTCCTTTTTCCCAGAAAATGATGTACAACCTAATTTCACTGGTCATTTTGGCTTTTAAAGATATGTATTTTTTTCCCATTAAAAACTCTACCAATAGGTTTTTTTTTAATAATAATACTGAAGTACTTTTTATTTCAAACATATGAAGTAGTTTATAACTACTTCCTGGCATTGCAAACTTTGGCCTTTTCACATTATATTAGGGGGTTTTTTAAGGCATTAAGTATATATTGCTTTGAAAGAAATAGTGTATTGTTAAGATGCTAGATCCAGTGGATCAATTTTCAGTATTTGAAATAGATTAAATTGTGGCTAGCCTGAAAGGTTAAAATAATAATTTATTTAATTTCAGTAGTTTCCTGTGTGTCTATCAGCTTTTACACAGTCTTAGAAATCTGTATTTTTCCTTTTTTTAAATGTGTATAATCATCTTTTTCTGAAGGATAATGTAGAATTAAAAGCAAACCATAATTTCATCAACTGCACTACTTAACAGGAGAAAAAGAAGAAAAACCATAAGAAGGTATCAACAACAAAGGCAACAAATGATTGGGACTGGTATAATGGTTTACATTACTTGCACAATTATTCCAGGTTTGCATATTTCGAAATGTATTAGTCCAATTTGATTTCAAAGCTCAGTTATTTGAATTATAAATCATTATGTCCCTCCTAGCTGATCAGTTGTGAAATATCTTTGGATTCATTTGCATAATGGAATATGTTAGCCATTCCTTTATGTTTGTGAAGCCATAGTGCTTTCTCATACATGTTTAGTTCTTTCTAATAATTAACTTTTCCACTGTATATTTTTGAAGCAAGATAGCTGCAGTTTTATTATTATTTTGTACAATAACTTGGGGTAAAATACTTTTAGTCTCTCAAACATTCTCAATCCCTGTCTTTGTTAGCCTTATGTTATAAAAGGCTCTGACTTGTAATGGGGTGGGGAACCAACTATGGAGCTTTTGCAGGGTAAAACCAGATAATCCCATGTTGAATGTTAGAGATTGACAGAGAAACAATTCTTAAAACTAGATTAGGAGATTTTCCAATAGCAGGCAGCTATAAAAGTTATTTTTACAATGTTGTCTGTTTAAAAATAATTTAGTCTACTTGAAAAGGGAAATAGTTTATTCATATAAAGTTATCGAACTCTTTAGACAGTGATGTGCAGGAATGTCAGTGAAGCAAGCACTCAGAAAAAAACCAAACCAAACCAGGGAAAAAAAAAGTGTGATGGGTATTCGTGAAGTCTCTGTGTTCTCAGGAGTGCAGGTGCCCATCACCCTGGCTGTCACTTACAGAACCCGTCAGTGCCAGGCAGCAACACTGTTCAGTGAACTGCTGAGTCCTGTGTTTGCAATATTCTTTGTGGAATGTCCATGCCCATGAGTGATTTCCTTCATTTGGTGCCTTCCATGCTTAGGAATGTTTCTGGAGTTTGAGTGGCTCTATGGCATTCCTGAAAAAGTGCCCTGGTATTGCAAAGCCTTTTATATCCCTGTTTTACAGATGCAGAACTGATACAGTGGAATTTAACTGACTTTCTGTAAGTTGTACAGCAATTTGATGTCAAATGAAGGAGAAGCAGAAGTCAGAAAATCCCAGCCATTGTTTTGGTCACTCTCGGGCTCCCATTTAGCAAAAATCCCTTGCAGCAAAAATGTCATCATGGCTCTTTTTGCAAGACACAGGATTCTCTCCTTTGCTCAGCCCTAAATATCTAAATCATCTGAGACAGAGAATTGTGTGTGTGCTCATGCTCTTAGAGATGTTGTAATTCACACAGCTAGGAGAGGATTCAAGTTGTGAAACAGGTCTGAACCATCTGATTTAAGGGCTTCTATAACATAGTTTTTGCAAACTCAACTTATTTAATACGATTTCTTGTGCTTCTTAATAGAAACCTTAAAAAAAATTACATTTCATCAGGTGTAAGTACCTAGAAGGTGTGATCTGTAGAATTGCTGCAGTCCAGGAGATAATGCTGCTTCTGTCAGTGTGCATCTCCCTGATTCCTTGGTATCTGGACAGGTGCAAACAGACTGGAGCTCTTCCTGCAGGACCAAGGCCAGGAGCTTTGGCCAGAGGTCAAGCACTCTGGCAAGTCAATGCAGAGAGCAGCCAGCAGACCTCCCCCAGGCCCCTGGGGAGCAGAGTGTAGTGGCTGGGGCTGCTGCACTCCCCTGGGCTGTCACAGGCTGGGATCAGCCAGTCGTGCAGTGGGAGATTTCAGGTCAGGCATGGCGGGAGTCAGCCCATGTACTTTCTGTTTTAGCAAGTTGGAGAAATGGGGATTTCTCTGGAAGTGCCCATAGATAATGTCAAAAATTCTCAGCTGTAGCCTCTTGGTAGGGACTTTGCTGTGACTCTAAGAACTAAGTTTGTAAGAGATTTCTATTCAGTTCTCACACATCTGAAAACAGTTTCACAGGAACATTAGGGTTGGAAAGGACCTCTGGAGATCACCCAGTCCAATCCCCTGCCAAGACAGTCTCCTGGAGCAAGTGACACAGGAACTCATCCAGGTGGGTTTGGAATGTCTCCAGAAAGGGAGATTCCACGCCCTCCCTGGGCAGCTCTCCCAGTATTCTGCCACTCTCCATGGAAAGAAGTTCTTATGCTGCGGTGGAACTTCTTGTGTTTTAGTTTCTGGCCATTACTCCTTGTCCTGTGTCTGGGAACCACTGAACAGAGTCTGGCACCATTCTCTTGGCACCCACCTTTCTTTATATGCATTAATGAAGTCCTCTCTCAGTCTTCTCTCCTCCAGACTAACCAGGCCCAGCTCCTGCAGTTTCTCCTTGTAATGGAGATGCTCCAGACCCCAGATCATCTCTGTGGCCTCCACTGGACACTTTCCTACTGGACACTCCCCAGTAGCTTCCTGTCTTTCTTGTCCTGAGCAGCCAAGAACTGGATGCAACACTCCAGATGTGGCCTTCCTTGGGCAGGGCAGAGGGGCAGGATCACTTCCCTCAGTCTGCTGACCATGCTCTTCCCGATGCCCCCCAGGCCCCCTTGGCCCTCCTGGCAGCAAGAGCACACTGTCAGCTCATGGTCAACTTGTCACCCACCAGCACCCCCAGGTCCTTTTCTGCAGAGCTGCACTCCAGGACTTCCTTGCCCAACCTGTGCTGGCACTGAGGGTTCTTCCTCCCCAGGGGTAGGACCTGCTCTTGCCGTTGTTGAACCTCCTTTGGTTTCTTTCCAGCCTGCCCAGGTCCTGCTGAACATCAGCACAGCCTTCAGGTGGATCAGCCACTGCCCCCAGTTCCATATCATAAGCAAACCTGCTGAGGGTACTTTCCAGTCCTTCATCCAGGTCATGATAAATGTGTTGAGAAAGACTGGGCCCAGAACTGATCCCTGGGGAACACCACTGACTGCGGGCCTTCAGCTGGATCCTGCTCCACTGATCATGATCCTCTGAGCTCTGCCATTCAGGCAGTTCTTGGTTTATCTCACTGTCCATTCATCCAACCCACATTTCCTGAACTCACCTACAGGGATATTCTGGGAGACAGTGTCAAAAGCCTTGCTGAAGTTGAAGTAAACAACATCCACTGCTCTCTCCACCTTAATTTTGGTTAAGTGTTTCACATAACTTAGTATAGATGCAGTGTATTTTTATCTATTGTAACTGAAACAAATTAAATGATTTTTGATGGAAGATCACTTGTGTTACTGAGGCTGTTATTTCAGGGCAAGTGCCGGTCAGCTCTAATGCAGGCACTTGCAAAACCACTTTTTTTTTTACCTGCTGACGACATGGGTCTATCTGGGGAACAGACTCCATTTATAGAGTTAAAGAAGCATACGGCCAGTACTCTCAGGCACAGGGTGTGACTCTTGGGGATGTTCTGTGTGGGGCTGGGAGTTGGACTTGATCCTTGTGGGTCCCTTCCAACTCAGTTTATTCTGTGTCTCTGTGCTTATCCAAAACTTTCTGTTTAATTGTAAAAGTCATTTAGTTCATTTCTTTTTTTTGTGACTGGAACATATGTAATGAAAAGTAATTGCTTTAATTAATAGCACATTATGGTCTTTAATATTCTAAAGAATATCTCTATTACATATATTTCTAGATTAAATTCAGATATTATTCTAATGTACCTTTGTAGTTGTTTCAGTTAGGATTTGTTTTCTCACTGAAAGTTTCTGCAAGTTTGTACAACCTGCCCAGAATGCTGCAAGGCTGCTTTTTCCTTAATATTTGCTACTTAAAATCTCCTGAAAAAGCTTGTGAAAATAGAGGCTGTGAAATTCATGCTCCAGAATCGTACAGTAAGTTTTCTTACTAAGTTTAAAAAGCATGTGTAGTAAATTTTGTAGAACAGTTAACTTTTCATACACTTATTTTTTGACAGAGCAAGCAGTTCCCTTTTCTGGGTGTCAGTGAGAATTCCAGCCCCAGTGCCAGAGGTGCCGGACACTGTTCCACACTGTGCCCATCGTGGGAGGCTTAGGTAAGGTCACCTCCCATGTCCCTGGGACATCTCACTGTGCTGTGGATTCCCAGGGTTATTAAACCAATCAAACAGCAGTTTAATTGTACAGTAAATATTACAGTTGGTATTTAAATCACTGCCTATCAAATTCTGAGATTTATGGCACTGAGCAGCAACACTGCATTTGGTGCCTTCTGTTGAAGAAAAAGGCAAAATAAGTAGATTTTTATATTAACTCTAAAGGCTTTATAACATTATGTGCCTGAGTAAGTGTTTGGCATTTCCAGGTGACATACCTGTCGGGCCAGAACCTTCCATCTTCTGTCAGAAGGTTTTTAATTTCAGTTCTTCATGCAAATTCCCAATACACCAAGATTCTCTGAGTTTTAATAAATATTGACCTGAGTTCTGCAGTTCAGGCAGCACTACTTAAGCCTGCACTTGGGACTATCTTTTGAGTTGTTCTTTGCAAATGAGAGAGGTTGGCAGGTGTAAAACTGGTGCTTGCTTTAATATCTGGCTGTGGTGAGGAACTGTGAGTGCAAACACGGCTTTTGGTCCCAGAGGGAAGCGCAGAGCTCTGCTGGCGTGCTTGGAGCTCTCTTGTCCAAACGGAGAAGGCTGGGCTTGCCAAAACAAGCACTTAGACAAATCCTGTCTTAAAGAAGCTGGTCAAGACAGTCACAAGCCAGCAGAGATTGTTCTTTGCTGATCATGGGTGCCTGTCCTGTCTGCTGCTGAACCCTGCTGAAAACAAGGAACTCCAATATCAGATGGAGCCACACTGATCAGTGTTTGCCTAAGGAATACCCCCTGTGAGCTGGGCTTAGCTTTCCTTCCAGTTAAACTGCTTTCAGGACTGGCTCAGTGTTGTACAACATAAGCAGTAGGTACATTTTCTAATACTAAATGGGATATCCATGCAGTTTCAATAACTTTTCCTGTGGGGGAAAAAAGGATTTTGTAAAAACAAGATCAAAAGTGTTAAAAATTACTTCTCAAAGAGTCTGGGTAAATGTGTGTCAGACAAATGCAGGCATGTGACTGGCTATAAGCTGACAGAGGCTGTGGTGATTCCTCTGGATTAACAGCCCCACAAGATCTGAAGTGATGAGGGGTGTCTGGAAAAAGCATCAGTCCTGTGGCTGTTGTCATTGATGTTCCTACTGGAGTCAATGTGTTTGGGTTTGGACTGATAGAAAAGCACAGTTAGAGGCACAAACAGGCAGAAGTTGTGTTTTTGGGACCCCAGTTTAGAAGTAAGGTGTACACAAACTATCTTTTCCATGTGCTTGTGCAAGCATTAAATCACAGTATTTTTACCTTGTGAATCAAAAGATACTTTCAAACTGGGAAAACTGGCATTTTTAAACAAAAAAGCATTGTACGAGTTGTCTTTTCTGCGCTTTTTTTTGTGTGGGGTTTTTTTCCCCAAGTTAAATGAAGAGCTTTATATAAAATCTTTTTATATGAATGATAAATAATTTATGTGGAAACAAAATTAAGATGAATTTTTATTGGTGGGAGTTGTTTTAAGTAATTGATGTAGAAATGCTTTTGGAAATTAGTTGAATACAGTAAATTGAGAATATTTACATTTTAAGCTATATGCTTTTTGTGTGACTGGCAAAATTAAATTTTAGTAGGAAAGAACAGTAATATAGGGATGCCCAGGATGGATGAGGCTTGGAGCAACCTAGTCTAGTGAATGGTATGCCTGCCCATGGTAGGGGAGTGGAACAAGTTGATCTTTAAAGTCCCTTTCAATGCAAACCAGTCTGTGATTGTATGATTCTGTGATGTTGGTATTTACTTCAAAATGCACTTTGTGTTGAGTTACTGAAGTTTCATATGAATGTAGACTTTGAATTCCTTGTGTTTCTGTTGTGGTCTGAGGCTAGCCAGAGGCCAGGCACCCATGGAAACCACCCCTTCACTAGAAAAAAATTCAAAGCTTCTCACAGAAGCCACACCTGTATGCCCCCCGCTACCAAAAACCAGGCCTTACAAAACTACGACAGTGTCCCAGGTTGTGTTTTTAATATTTTTGGGGCAATTAGAATTGCATCATTTTGTCCAAGATTCTTAGTCCAAGATGTTCTGTGTTAAGTAATAGAACAACACTCTTAAGTGTTATGTTTAAATAAAAGGTTTTACTAGAATTAATAAATTTTAGTCACTTCTTTTTTCTACACTACCAAAAGAAGTATATCAAAGCTGTAGGAAATACCTTCAGGAGCTCTTGAGCATGGTTTGTCAGTGTCCTGAACTTGTAATCATGCTCAGGGCCAAACTTGTCCATGGTAGCCAAGGGAGGCATCTCTTTTCTTTCAAAGAGCATCAGGATGTGTATCTGTAGTTTAAATCATAGAAAATGAACAAGTTACCATGGAAGGTTTATTTAGGGTACTTTCTTCCTTTGCTTTTCTTATTAATACTGTGCTGTTTGGGAGATGTGATGTGACTTGTTTAGGAGAGAAAGAGAAATGTATAGGCACTAATTTGTGTTGTTTTTCTAAAAGTTACATGATATTTTATGAATAGGGCAATACTACTGAGGACCCTAATTGTATGTTCTTTCTTCACTGCCTACACTGACATTTAAAACAGACCTAGTACATAAAACTTTCCCATACCTGATTTCCAGAACTAGCTGGTTTGTCATTAAAGTGTTGGTCACATTCTGGTAGTTCTTTGGTCTTCTTGGCTTTTTGGTTCTGCCTTGGGAAGGGTTCATCTTGAATTTGGATGTGTACACAGTTTAGGAGACTGTCTTTCAATGGTGTGCAGCACCCTAGAAGACATGGAGTGGGACTTTTCCTATCTTGGGGTCATTCAGCTGAGCCCTGATCCTGCACAGAGCAGCATCCAGACGACCCTGTTAGACTCCAGGTACTCTGACCATCATGGGACTCTTTCTAGATGATTTGGCCTCTTTTATGATTATTTTTTTTCTCTGAGGGAAATGCGGTAAGGAATTGAAGGAAGAAAAGCATCAGGAAACGCAATGCGTATAGAGGCAGTTCAGCTCCTAGAAGGGTAAGAGGAAGCTGATGCTGGTCAAGCAAAGAGATAGGGAGCACAGAAACTAATAATCTATTGGAACTGCCTGAGGAGCTGGATTGGCAGAGAGAGGAGACGGAAACAAACAGCTGGGTTGGAAGAAGACTCAAGGGCCTAGAAATGCTGAATAAAAATACTGACTCCAGTTGAAAGGAGCAGAGAGATGGCAGAGGAGACAGGCAAAGATGGAGAGGATTGGATTTTCCCAAGGTCCATCAAACTCTTTGTTGCCAGCAGTAACGTTGAAATCCAGCACAAAGCCCCTCACCCTCTTGGGTTTGCTGCAGGTACAGGATGCAGGTTACAGATTTGGGCAGACCTTTCACTGGTTTAAGAAAGTCCTTGAGCACAGATTTTGCTTTGAAGGATCCATACCTGAGCTGACCAGTGAACAGCAGTAAGTTACTGAATTTCCTTTGCTGTTAAAAACATCTGGAAAGCCTAGGTTAGAGTTCAGGTTACAAAGCCAGGTATTCAGGACTGAGGAAATACCAGAGCTGAGATTGTCACTGCATCTTTCCTCTCCCTTGTAAACATTGACATTGTTACGAGGCAGTTTTAATTGCAGGATCACAATTATTTCTCTTGGAGGATATTTGACCCTTTCAGTTCAGAAGATCTGTTGTCCTAGCTTCAAGAAAAGCTACTGAGTATTTTGATTTTTTTTTTTTTCTGTGGTGATGTCTGAATTTGTCAATCCCCAGTGATTGCTCTTCCTGCCATTTTTTTCTTTCTGGCCTATTCTGTCATTCTTACTGTTGCACTGGGGTGAGGGATTTGGTCTTGCCCTATCCCTAAAGATATGGGGCTGGAATTAGGCCCATTTTACAGATAGGTATATGAAGTATGGAAACTAAACTGTAAAGCTCACACTAACTTTGCACAACCAGTTTAACATGCAAAAGACTCCTCCTAACTTCACTTGCAACTTAGTTTCCTGGAGTTTGCCTGTGAAGAGTGGAGGTAGAGAAGCCCTATAGCAAAGAGCCCTTTAAAGAACATAAATTAAACTCCTACTCTGAATTAGTCTCAAGGGGAATGAGTGTGGGAGAAGCAGGCTACCCTCATTAGGGCCTAAAGATAAGTGAGGACCGATCCTCATGCAAATCGCCATTTCTAAGGAGTTGCTGTTCATAGTTACTTGTTCAGTATCATGACAAAACAAAATCAATCCAGACTTCCTGGGTATCATTCAGCTGTTGATCACTTTTTCCCTCCTCACAGCATCTTGTTTCTTGTGTGCTAAACTCACACCTTCTGAAACAAACGAGGTGAGTGTCACACGAATAATCCCGACACAGTCCAGGTTCATTGCCAGGGCAGCACCATTCTTTATAGCAAATAGGTAGGAGGCACGAAAAATAGCATATGACCATGAAAGATTGCAACTTAAATATCATACTCAAACTACACGTGTGATAGGATCTACTTTATTATTGTAGTTTTAAATTTACCATTTTCTAACTGTTGAATCTTGACTTTCTTATGGGATTATTCTTGTAGGGCAGTGAACAAATGTTGTCAGGTTAACAGAGGAAAGAGAAATACAGAAAGGAGAAAGGTATGAAATGTGGACATGAGCCAGTGTCTTAGATACAAGTTGTTTGGAATCAACAATTTGTGTTCTTTCTTTGTAGCTCGGTAAAAATGTGTCTTAACCTCAGGTTTTTGTTCCTTTAGGTCCCCTGAAGTTCCTGCAATGTCAGTGAGATTTCTCTGTGAAAGCCTCAGAAGCTGACCCTTCTGGACAAGTGCAAGTTTTTGCTGGTTTGTTTTGGTTTCTTTTCCCGTAGGTGAAGATGAGGATGAGTTTGAGACTTTCATGCTACCCCTCCCAGTTTCATTTGAAAATGTGACTGAGATGCTCAACAGTAGTTTTGAACACGAAGAAGTAAAGGTGGGTTTATTTCTATTATAGGGGAAGAAGTTATGATGGGAAAAGCTAATAGTGGGGCAAGCATTCAGCAACAAGCTTGTCACCTTCTGTCAGTCTCCCTTGATGTGTGTGCACCTGTATGTGGAATACTTGTGTATAATTGGGAATGTAGACAGTAGAGATACAAAAGCTGCAGATACCATCCTAAATAAACTTTGTACAAAGATTTTAAAAGGCCTTGGGATTTCTCCAGTGTTTTGCAGATCAAGTGACCCCATTTAAGGCTCATTTATAATCAAAGAGACAGATTTTTCTTCAGTGATAGCTTATCTGTTCCATATTCCCCTTTGCCATGCAAGTATCCTGTTTGTGTATATTAACATTTTTATTTGGGGGTTTGAGGAGACATGTAACACACTTCATAAAACACTGCTGCTTTAAAGTATTTTTTTTCCAAACAAGAATTTATTATATAAATCAAGACTTTATTAAATGGCTGGGCATATATGTATAAATTGGAACGGGTCTTGAAGTATTGCACCCTTAAACTGAACAAAGTGATTAGGATAACTGATAGCTAAATAAGGTTTTTATGTGCCTGTGGGAGCCATATTAGGATTGATTTGACAAGGCAGTTCAGCTGTGGCAACAGTCATAATATCTAACACAACATTATGTTTTATTAGTAAAATCCTTAAGTGTAGCAAGCTGTTTGTGTCAAAACAACAGTATATTTTAGGGAAGAAAAAGACTTGCTAGATAGAAGGTGCATCATCAGGAATGATAATTTATTAGAGCACTGTTGCATTAAAGAGATCCTCTTCTGCCATCACTGAATCAGTAGTGAACAGTGCATGCTGGAGTGCCCCCTTCAGCTGCATGGGGTCATTTTGAAGAAACCCTAACAGTAATTTTTAATTTGCTATTTTGAAATATGATGGCAACTTAAATACTGCATCGTCATATTTATCCAGTTTCTTTCACAAGAAAATAAACAGAAGTATGCTTGAAGATTTGGTAAATAATTGGCTGCAGTACATTGCTGACAATACCCAAAGATGCACAGTTTGCAGTCATTGCTTGAATTAAGATCTCTTTTTTTTTTAAATAATACTAAAGGTTATTTCAACAGTTACTTAATTCTGGTTTCCTCCTTTGTTGTTGCTCTATGCATTTAACTATAATCACTTTTCATTTATAAAGTAGACTCAGTTCACCTTTCTTGGACTCATCTCTCGTATGTTCAAATTATAAATCCCAAAAATTAGAACAAAGAGGTCATTTGGTAACATTACTGTTTCTGGAGGAAACGGGATTCCTCTTGTGTGAGGATCCAATTTATTAAAATAATTTTGCCATTGTCTTGTCTGGTCTGCTTGAAACTATCTTAGCAGAGAAATTTTAATGGAGTGCCAGTGATATATTCCTAAACTAGCAAGTTCTTAACGACCCTGGAAAGTGACTGCTTGATTACACTTTAACGGTATTTGCAAATAAAATCACAAGTAATTAAGGGGAAATCTCCAGGCTTTTGAGCAAGTTTGATGCATGATAACTGCCTGATTCAGCTTCATCTAGAGTAATGCTGTGTAGACAAGAGCTACTGAGATCAATAGCAACATAATGATAGTGGCAGAATTAAGTGAGTAACCTGAGAACTGTGTCTTCAAAATGCATGCAGCTGCCACCAGCCAGGGCCACACAGTGCACTCCTGCTTCCGTCCTAAATGTTCATCAAAAGACGCCCTGCAGGAAAATGGAGTTAGATGCTCTTTATTGCTGATCGTGTCTCTTGCCACATTTATCAGGGAAATTGGATTAGCAGTTGGCAGCTGCAGGTAGACAAGGTTCTGCAGTGATTAAATATGCAGCTTGGCTGCATTTGTTGTGACAGACCTTTAGTAAATTCTACTGTAAGCACCATCTGTCTAATTTGTATAAAGAAAACTTGGTGCTTTAAGCTACTGATAAAGAACTAAATCTGTTGCTTTATCATAAACAAAACTTTTGCTCTAAATTATCTTAAACACAATTTATTAGGTTAAAGCTATTTTTCTATCATAATGAATAAATAATACATGCAAAAATGCTTTCAGGTACTTCATTTTGCAAGTACTGGAAACAAAAACAGTTCAGTTCTTCAATAAAATGCTTAGTATTGCAATCCACAGGGAGATGACACTGTTAAAATATCACTGTGAAAATGGTCCAGGACTGCCAAATTCATTTAATTTGTGGGTTTTACTAGGACTTTCTAACTGGCTGGGAGTTTTTTTTGGTTTTTAATATTTCTGAAATACACCACTGAAAAACAGTTGTAACAAGGGAGATCTTTCCTTTAAAAATACATTTGTAATCATTACGTCTGCATGCAAAGCATATGTTTAGGTTTCTTTTCCAGGGATATCAAATATAATTGAAGATGGCTGAAGTAATTATGTGTGTTGCTTTCCTTTTTTTCTTCTTCCTTTTTTGCTGGTGTTTTTTTTTTCTTTTGCTACTTTCTTCTTCATATTTTTTATTAATAGGAAAAATTTCCAGTATTAAAACAGTGCCTAATTTTCTCCTAAGAATGTCAAGGTTCCTCCTTGTATGTGGATAAGTAATCTATTGCCTGGGCAGCTAGAATCTCAGTAGTACTTCGTTTATAGTTGTGACATCATCAGATTTGCTAGAAACACATGGAAAAAGGATCTGAAGAAAAAGCAGTTAAATAGCAACATGCTATCTTTAGCTGGTTTGTGGAAACTCCATGCTGTTAAATTATTTAAAATCCTTGATTTTCAGCTTGCACACATTAAAAGTTTTCACACTAAGTGCCAAATGTTGCAAACAGCACTTTAACAGAATGATTTTGCTTTGATCCCTGTAGCAGTTCCTGAATAATTTATCACAGGTTATTGCCTTAATTCTGGAGAGGGATAGAGCAATAAAGGCAGATGAAAACACTCCAGTTGAAACACCTTGGGGCCTGCTCATTCCTCTGACACGGCTCTTTTGTTGGAACTATTTAGAGGTTATTAAGATGTGTCTCCAGAATTAAGAGTATGCTGTAAGGATGAAGACAGCCATCTTAATTCTAAAGACAAAGCACAATGACCCCTCACCTTTTTTTTCCTTTGTTGTTATTATATAGTAGAATTATGAGGGTAATATTATAGCTGCACCCAGTAGTGCCACTATAGTTAAGGGTCTGTCAGACTTTCCATTACGAGCCCTGTTTTGGGGGTGGTGGGTGTGAGCAGGCTTGTCTGTTTTAAATTGCCTTAGTCAGACACTTGGCACATGTTGGCAAGTCATAGGGACTTTTCTGGGAATATTTACCTCTTCAGCTCCTTCCCACTGAAAAAAGTCCATTGAAAAATGTGCTTCAGGACTTTGAAACAGAATACTTGAATTTATTTTTAAATGGCTTTGTTGTAATTAATTCTTAAGGAAACCTATCACTGACATTCAGGGAAAAAGATTCTGAAATCAAAATTTGAACAAAATTGCTTCATTAGCAGGAAAAGCAGTGTATAAACCCACATGATGCTGACAAGCTCCTCTTGCTGCATTTCTTGTATTTCTGTTCTTCACTTCTCATCTCACTCTTTTGGCCACTGCTGGTGGTGCCATTTGCTGTCCCATTGCCCCAGAAAGGGCTGGAGTGCAGCTGGGAAAGATGCAGTAGCTCTGTGTATTCTTCACATTACTGCGAAGTTTGCAAGGCACTGCAAATCCCATGGGATGACACACAAAAAGTAGATGTATAAGTGTGTAATGTTGTTTGTCATTAATAACTTTTATGCACATAAGTGCTATTTGATTACTTATAATGGACTAAAGCTAAATTGTCTTGGGATTTTAGGGGTTTGGGGGGAAGGTTCCTACTAAATGTGATGTAAACAAGCATGGGATCTAGAGTGATTTTTGCTTTCGTTAGACTGTAAGGGTGTTTTTATCAGTGACTTGAATGGATCAGGATTTATCTCAGGATTCTGGAGGCTATTCCATAGGCTGTTCACCCAGTGCTGGCTGTGGCAGTGTTTTCTTACACAGCTGAGTTCTGATGCATCCTATCTAAACCCTGGTTTGCAGGGGTTTTACAGGACAAGAATATTAGATCTAAATCTTCGATCTTGTAGATTGAGGTCATTTATTAAGAATAGTGTGGATAATGGTATGGACTTTTTAATAACAATATCTGAATTCTAAATAATAGAAAACCAATAAATGTAGTTTATGTAGTAGTTGCTCTTCTTTCTTCAGCTTTGAGGTCCAGTGGTGTCTGAAGTTGCCCAGTGTTTGTGAGATTCCCCGGAATCTGGGACCACAGTTCAAAGGAAGTTGCACATCTCTTTTATTAATAGTTTTTAAAGTCTCACAGCCAAACTGTTCCTTGAATATATTTGCAAAAGAGTGTTTTCTTACAGACACTTTTTATAAAGACAGAATAAGCCTGTTGGAGGCCTCTGGGTTGGGCTGGTTGTCCTTTCCTAGTCCAGGTCGCACAGCCACAGGAAGATGGTGAGCTCTTTCTCCCCAGCACGCGCTCGAACAAAGCCAAGTTCATGTCTTGCCAGGGACTGCAGCTCCCCTTGTTCCCTGCTCCAGATTTTCTTGTGCAGCCTTGTTCATCTCCTTTTCTGTGGTTGGAATGGGCAAAGGAACCAAAACCAGTCTAGAATATTTCAATTGCTGCATCTCTGTCTGCCTTCAGAGAGAAGAATAAAGTGTTGCTGGCAAGTTCTTTTAATTCTTTACGTTTTGGCCACCTTGTCTGCTAAACAGTTATTTTCTGTGTGGACAAAGCAGCACACTAAATATGAAAATACAGATGAGATAAAGTTACAATTTTATATTGCATCTTCTCAGTATTGAACACTTCCTCTCTAGTGATTTCAGAGTCCCATTAAAGTTAATGAGAGTTGAGACCTCTGAGCATCTTTGCAAGTTCAGGCCATTTCAATGCACAATAGAAAGGAAATGCAAATATTAAAATACTCCCAGCAACCTCACTGGTGTTTGCTGAAGAACTCAGTTTGTCCTGGGATAAATGTATGTGCATGCCACCCAAGTCAGCCAGGCTGATGGGTCTGTGTATGAAAAGTAGAAATTAGCCCTGGTGTAAGCTCACATGGAGCAGTTTAACAAGGCATCAGCAAGAATTAGTTCTTTATGTGATCAATTAAAATGAGTATCTGAATCTTACTTTTCTATTTTTCAACACTATAGATATTACAGTGTTAGCACCAAGTGGTACATTATTGAAGACTCTGGGTTTAAAGAGAGAACTCCTTACTGGTTTTTTTTCTTTTGCCAAGCTTCTATAATTATTTTTCCCCAGAATCTGCAAAACTGTGGCCTTTTTTTGTAAAAAGAAAAGACCCCACCTGCAATGTCAAAAAGAATATTTTTGACTCAGTAAATTGAAAAGTTTGTTTATGTTGTTAAAATATTTTTCATTCACTAGTGTTTCTTATTGATGTCTATTAATTATCCTGAAAACATCTCCTTAGTAGGGGCTAATTATCTATGCATACAGTGTTGTCTGCATTTGAGCTGGAGGGATTCTGAAGCCACACTTCAGTCATTAAAGGGGAAAAATGCATCTCAGAACTAATGTTAACACAGGCAGAGATTTGCACAGTCTCCTCTAAACAGAAAAGCCATTTTTTGAAGAAACTTAACTTGGAAGATTACTTTCAAAAAATCCAAAAAAACCAACAAAAGATATGTTAAAATAACAGTACAATGGGAGTCTCAGTGCAGCCTTAATTGAAGCTTGTTATGAGTATCAGTTAGTCTTACACCATTCAAAATATTACAAGCTTAAATTAACATTTTATTGTTACTAGCATTTTAAATATATTAATACAGGAAGCACTTTTAAACGTTAATACATAGCATTCATATATTATGTTTTAATTTGCATTATTCATTACAGAGCATATCGAATAATCCAAAGCATTTCCTAAGCATTTTGCTGGTGTTAGAACCAGAAAACTTGTTAAAGTCTTGCTCATCCAAGGCTCTTTATGCTTCTTCCAAAAAAAAAAAAAAAAAAAAGGGTTTGAACAAGACATTTAAACTAATGAATCAAAATCAGATATGTGTTCGTTATTGGCTGATTATTGCTCCATCTGCTCCGTGCTAACGTGAAAATCAATTACTGCGTCCCTTCCCCGCTGGCAGCGGGTGCTGGGGCTGGCGGGGGCGGCCTCCGCCGAGCACAAAGAGCGGCCCCTGCCCGGGTCCTGCCGGGCTCCTTTCAGCTGCACAATGCCCGCCCTGTGCTCGCAGGGATGCCAGGCCCCTCGCATTAGTTTAATAGTGTGGCACAGTGGGGAAGAGGAAACAAAGCTAAATGAACTAATGTGTAATCAGCTAAAATTACAGCACAATGGCAAACATGCAGTTAACTGGGAAGGACCATGCAGAGGGCACTTTTGTGTTGTGTCACACTACTAATCTAGAAAACATACCCAAGTGGGTTTCTTCCCTTTGTAAATCCCTTATGTTTTCATTTTAAAAAAACCAAAAAAAGCTGTGTCTTTAATTCCAAACACAATGTACCTGCATTTGGTTTAACATCAAACGTGCTTAAAAAATACCATAAAAGTGCTATCTGGGGAGATTTCTTTCTCCGGTATGAATCATGTCTTTAATTTAGTCAGTTACTTTCTATTTATGTCAACTGTATTAATATCACAACACCTGCACTTGTCTTGATCCAGAAGAAAATGGACTTCTGCAAACAAAATCAAAATCTTTACATTGTAGTTTTCTTCCGTAAGTAATGATAATGAACTCTGTTTGTTTTAAATATTGTGTACATTTTTAAGCTAACACATACAATAATACTCCTGGGTATTTTCTTAACACTACAGAGAAATGCTCTGTATTCTTATAAATATAGTAACTGTAGTTCTCTCTCAGGCACACAGTCCTGTTGGTAATAAACTGCTGAAATACATAGTGAGGGATTATGAAAATATTTGGTTTATAATTTAGATCTCACAAAACTATGTAAATTAATTATGTGTTTGTTTTATGGACAGGAAAAATAACATTCAAGAACAATTACATGATTTACAAGAAATCAAGCTTCAAAAAATTATTTTAAGTCAATTATGAACCTCTACTCTTCACTAATTATCTTCCTGGTTAAGAAAGAGCAATGCATCAATATAGAATTGCAACTAGGAAATTAGCTTTTCTGGACTGACAGGCTGTACAGCAGCCCCTGATGGTCTGAGTGCCCTCCTCGGGTGGTGGGGAGTAGGATCCTGATGACCATTCAGAAAACCCCTACTTAAGACCTTCACAAGCCTGCAGTAGTTTTGTCTATGTGCAGGCTCAGCTTGCAGAAAGCAAGTCCAAACCAGAAGGCAATGTAATCTTTATTTCTCCTAAAATCAGTAGAAAGCATCCCTCTTTTTCAGTTTTAGAGGACTGGAGGGAAAAAAAAAACCCAGCGACAACAAACCACCCAACTCCTGAAGCCAGACTGTGAATTACCATCTCATTTTCTAGTGGGCACCACTGGGTACATTTAACTTCGTTAGTACTGTTTGTGCTTGTGTTACCCTAAAACTTAATAAAATCAGGGAGATGTGTAAGAGCAGATCAGAGCTGCTTCCATTTCAAATTGGTTTTGCTTTGTTTTTGCTGGTATGCCATGAGTGTCACGCTCCGGTACAGACCTGCACCTCTCCAGTTGTGGGAGGAGTAAGAGAGACTTACCTCTGCTCCATTGAAAGAAATGGATGCATCCATGGAGGTGGCTTTTTATAGAAGGATCCAGGATATGTAATCCTCAGGACCCTTTCCTGATTTTTAAAAATTAATTTTATCATACCAGGTTTAAATATCCTTTTATTGACACGTTTCTTTTGTAGTTTCCAATATATCATCAGAAAGAAAAGAAAAACTGTTTGACAAAGAGATTTTATTCTGTTTAAGACCCTATTATTTCAATATTGAAATGGAAAATACAGAATATTAGCCAAAATAAATCCATTTACTTACATTTGTTCAATAAATAAACAATACAAAGAGGCAAGAGATTAAAGGCTACGCTTTCAATATATCATAAGATTATGTTTATTCTATATTGAATACTATTAGAAACAGTCTCTTTTAAATCATTGGTAGAAGAATGTCTTGATAAACTTTTCAAGTGATTGCAGGAAATATTTTGGGTCTAAGGTCTGTCTGTAACGAAACAAATTACACTGGGTAATCTCTCACCTGATTGCTGTGTTTAGGATTTAAACTTTGTCCAGTAGATGGCAAAAATGAGCAGAAATAATTTCTTTTAAGTCCTTTTGGTCCAGGGGGAAGAGAGGGGATGTGGGGGACCCTGTTGTACCTTGTATTTTACCATCAGGATTGAGCCATCAGGCTCCTGGTTTAGAGGTGCCTCATCAGGTGCGCTGAGGCTGCGCTGGGCTGCCAAAGGGGGCTGGTTTGTAGCAGGCTTGCTTATACTAATTGAGTTTCTCCAGCAAATCAGACTCCTTGGAAAAAGGCCAAAGGCTTTTCATAATTGTATTGACAAGAAAATGAATATGATAAATGGTGTTCATTCAGCTGAGACAAGATTTATAGTTTTCCTCTGGCAAGGGATGTAGAGAAAATATTTATAATAATAGTAAAATTTGTTTTAAAGTCGTATTAGGTGATGTCTCAAAAGACTTCATTAAAATATTTCCAAATATTTTAAGCAGCTTCAGGTGTTAAATGTAATGTCTTCCCAAAGTATCCAGTAATAAACAATGAAAAAAAAATCATACAAACAAACAAACCAAACCAAAAAACCCAAACCCCTGGATATGAAAGTCATTTATTCTTCCTGAAATATTGATATGTCAAGCTGTCAATGACGATTGCAGTACCACAGCTTGGGAAAGTTTATTTGCCTTTTGTGTTTGGAACATGTGGGCTCTGTAGTTTGTAGGTCAGTCCTGAATGAGCAGGTGTGGCCTGGAAAATGCTGAGCACCCACTGGTGCAGAGGCAAAACCTGCTTTCCCCTAACAGTGGTGATTCTCCTTATGTATTTTATTCTGCTTCCAGGCTGCCTGGATAAGATGTTGAATGTTTCATCTGTTTTTTCCATACTAATACCAGACTGCAGTCTAAGGTCCTTGGTCTGGCAGTCAGATGCATCCATGGAGATTCCATTGCGAGTCCAGGGTAATATCCACCTTTTTGATCTTTTCCCTTAGTCTTTCTCACAGTTAGGTGGGAATCCATAAGCAATGCTTTCCTGTGTTCCTCCCATCCGATTCTTGGTTTTGGTGATTTCAGTTGTCTATAAAAGAAAAAGGTTGCAATAAGAAAATGAGTTGCAAGGATTAAATCATTAGGTTCACTCAAAGCTGCAGTCAGCTTGATCACACCCCGTGTTCCTGGGCAAGTGCATGAAACTGCCTAAAGAAAATATCTGTGTATAGACACAGACACTGAGCGCATAGAAGAGTGTTCTGCCATGGAGGGGGTTCATCCAGTGGTCATTTAAAAGTTCCAGTTGACCTGGATACTGGGCTGCCTGATCCTGTGCTGCTCCAGATGTGGATTACTAGAGCAAGTAATACAATCTTCTCACCAGACTAACAGTGTTACATATTTATCCAAATTCACACCATATTTCTTAACAAAATAAATGCCTGTGCAGCAATAAGATGGCTTCTTCAAAATTATTCTGGTTTTGAAGAACTAAATTTTTAAGTTACGTGTTTTAAATATTCAGGATTGAAAGAGCCAAACCCCTGTGAAGACTGACATTTGCTAATCATAAGAAGGGAATGCATTTCTCATGAAACAGTAATCTGTTTGTAATAGCAGTTATTGCCCATTTGCAGGGACTCAAACCTCAGTATCATTTTTTGCAGTTTTAATTCCTTTGAGCTTGAACTGACTGCTCAGGTTAAGTTCATGACTTAGCCAGATTCCTTGAAGCTTGTGGTTAGAAACACTTAAAAATAATACTCTGCTTAAAACCAATTTATTCCACCTTATTGGATTTATAAAAGAAGCAATAAATTGCCAAAGCCTTTCTGTTGACCCTGGGTTTTATAAAATTTGACGATAGTTTCCAGTCTTCCGTGGTCAATGAATATGGACTCAAAGCTTCAAGATTTTGAATTAAGATAGTGACTCATACTGGATGTATCAGCAGCCTTTGGTACTGCTGGCTTACATTGTTCTTGAAGGGTTTGGCTGTCAAGCTGCTCTCCTTGCCATGAAATCAGAAAAGGTAATTGCTTTCTATCCCATGAAATTCCACAGTGGGGCTGTGCAGCATTGCATCATCTCCCTGTAGTTTTCATGGGGCTTCTCAGAACGTTGAGGAATAAGGATGACTTAGGGAAATTGGTAGCATAGCTCAGTTCTGTGCCTTATGTGGCATCTGCTGCATCTGGAGAATATTGACCATCCTCTCTTGAGAGTGAGCTGGATTGGAAGTCTACCTCAGCAAAAATGTAGCTGCCGTTAGTGGCTTTTAGAGGTATGAGATGGCATGGGTCATCTGTGCCCTTGGAGAGTGTTTTAGGTAAGTGGGATTTGAATGTAAATCCCAGTTGATTACTGGACAGCTTTCCCTGGCACGTTTAACTCTGGTTTGTTTGATTTTAAATGTAGAGAACCCCATAAAGGAGTGAGAAGCAAGGCCTAAAAGAGTACAGTTCTCATGTCAGCCTCTTCTATATAGTTCAAGCTGCAGAGCCTGGAGCAGGTGGCAGCAGGATGCACCAGTGTGGAGCTGCCTCAGGCAGCAGCAGCCTGTCCATCCGTCTGTCTGTCTGTCCATCCATTGCCTTTGGTTGGCAGGGCTGTGGGTGGGCTCCAGCTCCACAGGGCTCTGTCAAACTGGGACACAGCTGGGGCTACATGGCCTGGTGGTGTGTAAACCCTCCTGTGTGTCAGACTTGGACTTCACAATCCCACACTGCTCTGTATTCCCATGCTTGGTCTGAATCCCACTTCGTAAGATTCACAACAGCTGCCTTTATTGGCTGAACAGGCAATAGCATTTTCCTAAGAATAGTCACCATTTCTTCTGTTTAAACAAAACAGGATTTTATTACAAGAGACAAACTTAAAAATTTTAAATAAGTTTACTGTTAAGCAAAACCATTGACTAGATTAGTTAGATCAGGAGCTAATTGTATAATTAAAATCTCTTTCTTCCATATAAAAAATGTGTTTAATTCTTTGCCAGTCAAGCTGTGCTGCCTCATTTCCATTTACCAGTCTGCATTTTTATCCAAATAAACTCTTTTTCAGCATGTTGGGAAAACAGGAGTCAGCTTTGTATCAAACCAATGCATGGAGTATTTTGATACTGTCAAACTCAACTCAAAATATTTTTTTAAGGCACATTGCAGAGTCTACTTACTTTTTCCTGTATTGCATTTTTTGAAATCCTGCTTTGAAAGAACAGCTATCTCTTAGGTGCCAATGACCAAGCAATGCTCCTGAAGGAGTTCCTGGAAACTTTTCTGATCTTCTCCCCACAGCTGGGCCAAATTCTCTTCTTGAATGCTCTAGGGACATCTTCATACTATCAAATGCATCAAAGATCAGGTAGCACTGAAATTTGGGGCTTTGGATTTGCAGGTATGTTCTAAATTAAATTGCCATTTGTGACTTCGGCCATTTGTTAAAAATCTGAGCTCATTTAAAATAAAAAAAAATCTATATATCTCAATACATATTTATAGGTGAGCTTCTCAAATACAACCTGCTTTCCTTTTCCTGCTGTATTAACTGTTTCCTACTTAACCATTAATGTTTCCAAAGGATTTAGTCTCCTAAGCAGAGAGTTGCTTAAATGTAGAGACTCTGTCAGAGGGCTGTGAGGTGTGTCTGGCCCAGCCCTGCTGGTGTGGTGCCCGTTGGGGGAACTTGTTTGGTGGCTGTGAACTTATCAGGGTGTGCTTTAACTCATTTGGTGCAAATACCCCGGGTACATCTGTGTCCTGCAAAGAGCTGTGGAGCTGTGGCACCACAAGCCAGCCTGCACAACCCTCCCACCCTGGAGCTGGTGGCAAAATTCATGCAGAGCTGGTGAGAAGTGTGTGAGAGCTGGATCAGTGATGAGCCCTGCAAGGGTGTGCCATCTCTGTGCCATCCTTGGTTTTGCTTATCCTCATGATAACTGACTTTGCCTCTTGTAAGCAGGACTCATCTTTCAGTGTCCTTGTGTTGTTACAGCAAAGTGGCACATGGTACAAAATGAGGGGGGAAGGGTTAGTTACAGGAATATGTATGAGACACTACTGTGATTTTTTATCCAATGTTAGGGGAAGTATTTGCTTCAGCCAGGGCTAAATACTGACTATATAATCAAATATCAGGAAATTGTCTGCTGTGAAGATGTGTTGCAGGCAGAATTTCTGCCTTAAGCCAAGCAGCACACATATATGCCTGTAAAACCCCTTCACAGTTCCTTTTGCAACCCAACTCTTCCAGCCAAAATGGGGAGAAACAGTGTCTAATGCAGCAGTATTTATAATCAACATGGAGTGACTTCTTCCCCATCTAAACACTGCTCTATGGGCTCACCAAAAAGGCCTCAGCATCACTTTGGGAGGTGATTTCATTACTTGACATTACAATAATTAGAACAAAATTCCTGGTTTGCCACAAGTAGCAGATCAATTTATTTTGGGAAATAATCATTACACTTGGAAAGATATAGTGTACTACCCAAAGGAAAAAAACAGATTTTTTAATGTAAAATTGACAGATAAAGTCTCTGTGCTGGATATCTCCATGACCAAAATAATTGGAATTTTCAGCAAGGAGGTATCATTTCTCATTTTGCCTTGTTAATCAGCCTTAGATGGAAAAAACCCTGAAATATTTGAAATTCAAAGAAAACAAAATAGTTAAATCTAGCAATAGGAATTTGGTGTTCAGATGAAAGTTTAGACCAAAGTTGACCTGGCTCCCAGTCAAACACCAGTGTGTAGCATGTGTACTTGAGAGACTGCCCAAGCTGTAAGGCAGAATTCCCTGTGTGGTTTGTGTTGACTTGCCTGCTGTGACTCCCTCTTTGGTCTGTGTTGTCTAAGTATGGCATTTATCCTGGTGGTAGTAGTGGAAAAGTTTAACCTGTTTTTATTTGCTTGTGCACTCTAATAGTGCTGCAGCTTGTTTTGTGGAGGAGACTGTTAAAGCATAAACACAGAACTCAAAGAGTGGTGAAAAAAAGTCGTGAAAAGAGGAACTAAAACAATAACTCATACAAGAGAAAGCTCTTCAAGCCACCTTCCCTATTCATGTATTCTTCAACCCGTTGGTATTCAGAGACTCTGCCTTGTTCCCTTTAGCAGGCAGCACCTGGGATGTTTGCACAGCTGTGTGCTGCATTATCTTTTACAGGCTGGGATGCATTATACCAGATAATGTGACATGGTTAAAATATGTTTGAGAGTATCAGATTGTGCATTATGCCACTTTGACAGGGAGATGATGTGCTGCTTCGGGGATTTTGCCTCTGCCAGCCATTATCATTTTGTGTATGTGGAATACACAAATGTTGTACACCGGGGGTGTTCTCTTCATTCATAAACACCCAGATTTACTCTGGAGTTTGCAGCAAAGGGCCCTGCAAATGGGACTTGCAGCAGACAAAGATCCATCCTGGTCTCTAGGATGGGGAACACATTGGGGTGCACAGTTAATCAAAAGTGGATGAGACCAGATAGGTCACAGAATCCCGAAGAGACCCACAGGGATCACTGAATCCAACTCCTCAGTGAGTGGCCCGTGCAGGGATCCACCCTGGGACTTTGGTGTGCTCAGCCCGGGTCTGCTCTGCCTTACATCCCCTTCAGTCCAAATAAACACCAAGGGTGAGTTTCCCAAAAATTACCTGGAAGCTTAAGATCTATATTTGAAGTTAACTTTTAGTCTTGAACTAGGAATTAGGCTTCCTTATCATAAAGATAGATTGAAATGAGGCAACAGGGCCTTTGGCAAGGACTCTGCTGTGTTTCCAGGTTGGGAACAAAGGGGTTCTCCTTGGCTTTGGAGTACCTGTGATTTGGGTAAGACAACTTGGTGCAGTCTCCTCCAGGTCTGAATGTTCCAAAAAACATCTGTTAAAATTTACACCTGGAGAACTGCCTTAGGATTGCCACAGATGTTAGGCAGCAAAACAAACAGTTGGGACTGGTTTATTTTTAAATGCTAGATAGATGAGGAAGCAGGTAAAAGTTAGCCTGACCACTTGAGTTACAGATTTTCTGAACTGTGTTCAGGCACAAGGCATTCCCCAGTCATGGAAAGCTGTGTGTGTATTGTCTGTCACCTTTCCTGGTTAAAATTGTTCTGTCTTTTGTCACAGGATTGTTACTCTGGCAACACACGGAGATAACTAGAGTGCATATCACTAGACTGAAAGCTAGAGATAGTTTATCAATTAATTGTACTTTGTAATCAGCAAATGTTTTTGTTTGTGTGTTTGTTTTAGGAATGAATTTATTGCAGTTTTCTGCTCTGATGAACACCTGAATATTTTTGCTGTTGTTTTTAAGATCGCAGCATTTAAGTTTTGATGTATCAGCTCCAAATGGAATTCTTCTCTTCAGAGAAGCCAGTAAAATGATCTGTACATATGGTAGGTATTCATTAATGGTTCCTCTGCAGTGTAATTCTTTGGCCAGCTGGTGATATAAAAATCCTGTTGGTTGATATGGCTGAGCACTGATGGATCTGTGGAATCCGTAGCTGGACTGTAAAGTGCTGCGGCCAGAGCCAACCCTTGGAAGTGCAGAACCACATGCCAGGCCTTGGGAGCTCTCGATTCCTGGCTCAGGGTTCATTCATGTCCCAGTGCTGCTTGTGTCACCTTTTAATTCCAGGGCCTCTCTTCTGGCAGATGCAAATGTGTTTCAGCAAAGATACAAATACTCATGAGGTGTTTGATCTAAGCTGCTGATTGATAGGTGTTGGTTGATTTTATGTATTCAAATTATATTCCAGCACTTCTGAAATATAATAGGACCATAACAGCTTTACCCTAGAGCACTGTTAAAAGTGTTTATAATAAGTTGCTCCATTTTACTACTCCTACTCATGCAACTGCAACAGGTCTCTGACACCAGCAGTTTATATTACAGTCCAACTAACATTGGAGCTGACAACTTTGCTTTCTAAATATTCTGAAAGGAACATTACCAAGTTTTTATAGACAAATCTCATTTGTAGTTTGTGTAAACAGGAAGAGCCATGAATGGCTTGTTTCTTTTAAAGAAAAACTGATGCATCAAATTTGCTTTTACTACATTCAGACTGCTTTTTGGGTCTGGAAATTGTGTTACATGGCTGCCTGTATATAAAACTTCAAATGTGATGTTGCATTTGATCTGTAGGACACGGAAACAGTATCTGTGGAATGCATAAAGCTTTTATTTGTAACAAAAAAAAAAATTACAACTAACTTTCAGTCCCTGAAAAATCATTTTTCTGTTTCTTTTGCAAATATACCATGTTGCAAGCACAGTTTTTCAGGTATATTTTTAAGGAAATTTGTTGGAATGATTAAGCAAAATAAAAATAAGACTTGAAAATGTATGAAAGAGAAAAGGTGAATCTTTAGATGATCTAAAAAAAAATTCAGATGTACTCATGATGATGATTCAGCCCTACTTGTCTTATGGTACCTGATCCCACTGGAGTAATATTTTCCTTTTAAATTTTTTATTTTCATTTATTTCAATTAACTTTCACTATCCTTTCTGCACTTAGGAAAAACATAACCATATTATTGGGCATCCATTCAGCTCAGTTGTTGGCATCAAGTTTCTGAATCTTGCTGGGTAAACTACACTAGTTGATTTCAACCTGCTTCGTTCCTAATTTGTACCTAAAAAACCCCCAGAAACCTTTGTAACGAAACTTTCTGCTTTCAATTGTAGCTTTTATGGTGTGTATGTGAAGTTCATAAAATTCTCAGCCCTAAGTATTGGTAGCTCTTGCACATAAGGACCAGACAGCATTTCCTGACTCATGCTGGGATTTAATTGTGCAACATAAAAGGGAATCTCAGCCCACTGCAGACCTAAGAGGAAAAGCTAAGTACAGCTAAGCAGTACAGCTATGGAGCCTGTGGAAGCTGTGTCCAGACTCCTGTCACCCGCTTTGTTAAATTATGGGAAAGATCCTTAGGAACATGTGGTATCTCCCTGGAGGTGTCTGCCACAGAAAGAAGTGACCGGAGAATCACAGAATGGGTTGGGCTGGAAGGGACTTGTTAAAGGTCACTGAGTACATCCCCCTGCAAAGATCAGGGGCATCTTCAACCCCATCATGTCCGTAAAAGCTTTCTCTCATGCTTCTATTCCATGCATTTCATACCTGTTTTCCTATGGAAGGATGACATTTTACTCAGCATAGTTTTAAGAGGAGAATTGTACTTAATGTCCTCCAGAAGAAACGTTTAAAATCACCTATCAGCTAAAAGCAGAGAGAAAACGGAGACGTGGGAGAGAGCCTCCACTCAGTGTCTGTGTGGGGAGGTTATCTTGCTTTAAAACACCTGCATATTAACATCAGTGTCTGACAGGGTCCCAGCAGTGATCCTTCCACTGCTTCAGTGTGACATTCAGAGGAATTGTTTAGGTTCTCTGTACAGTGAGTGATTGCCAGGATTTATTCCAGGCCTCGTCTCACTGCAGAGCCCACACAGGAGCCCTTCCCAGGCAGCCACCCATGCGGGAGCCAGGATTTCCTGGGATACAGCTGGCACAGCTGGACAGCACAGCCTGGCCGCCATGCTCAGCTCTGGGCTGGAATAAACCCCCTGGCTCAGGCCTGTTTCACACTGCTGCAGCCCTGCTGCAGGTCTCTGCCTCATGCCCTGAGCAGGCTTTACTGCCCACTGTAAGTATTTCAGGAGACTACAACTGATCAGCATTGAATAACTGCTGTTAACATTTTTAGCTTTTATCACCAAGTAGTAGTTTATAAGATTTCTGTTCCAGTGTACAAAAAGATGTAACTTCTGGAAATGTGCTATAGGATTCATTACTTTAATTATGTATGATCTTTTGAACATACAAATTCCTATAAATTAAAGGGATTTTGCATTCTTTTCAAATGTCTTCCTGAAGATCTTAACAATTGTGTTTTTAAGGAAAACTGTAATCCATAATACTCTATGATCTTTTAAAGTGTATTTGTCTTTTAACCCTGTGTAATCTTGGCAGACATATGGGGAAAAATAAACAAGTAAACCAAATGATGTTCATAAAATTCACTTTGTGTTCTTGAACAATGTTTCCAGGCCCTGAATTTTCCAGTTCTGAAAAACTGTGTGATTCAGATAAAAGAATGAATCCGTACATGCCTTCCAATCCTTGGACTCAGTTTTCAAGTTTTCTTCTGTACCATTCCTGCAAGTAACTGAAAATTACAAAAAATAGTTGAGATTCTCGCACTCAGCATGATTTTATGACTGAAGCATTAGGAAAAAAAAAATAGAAGATGCACAGCAAATGTCAGGAGATGATAACAGACAGTATGTGCTCATTTATCTTACCAAGTCAGCCAGACCTCTTGTATATGCCTGCAGCTTATGGTGAGCTCCTCAGAGCTGCTCAGAGAGACACCTTAACTCAGGATAGATTTGACTGAAATTTATATGATAATAATTGCCTTTTTAAACTGAGAGAAACAGAAAGTGATGGCATGAGGCAGAAGGGGGAAATAGAAGTGAACATCTCTTTCTTTCATCACACTGTCCTTGTGGGAAGATCCTTCCTTTCAGCCTCTGTCTCAGTTAATCCACTGACCAAGTGCATTGCCATCAACTCTGCCCAGGCTCCTCTCACCCCTGGGAAGTTCTTCTTTCCACCACCTGCAGTCCTGGCTGTGTTTGCTGCTCCTAGCAAACCCCTGTATGAACGCCAAACTTCCAGTTCTGCTTGTTGCCTCTCCCCTCTCCTCCCTGCTCTGCCCTGGACAGGGGAAGTTTCTGGCCTCTGCCTCTGTAGGAAAAGACTTGGTTCCTCTCTACAGACAGTGCAGCTTAGCCTGGCTGTTCCTTTTTCTGAGAAGAACATAACATAAAGCAATAAATGAAAATATGGCTTAATTGTATTGTACTCCCGTTGGTAAGTGAAATTTAAATTTGTTTAAGAACAGGATTTTTTTTCCTCTTTCATATGCAATGATATACAGAAAAGGCATGTAAAAGTATTGTTTCCAGAAATTTTATTTGCACCAAATTAAACACAAAAATTTCTTGTTAAGTCTTAGGTCCACTGGGAGTTTTCTTGCTATGCAAACCTATGGGTACCTAAAAATGTGATCTGAGATATGCGTCTGCCCAGTCAACACTTTGACAAGGAATTAGTGACTGAAGTGCTTCAGGTGATTCTTCTCACCCACCGTGGTGACTGCTGACATCATGTTCATTCTTCCTAAGTCTGGACTACACCAATCAAGGCACTTTTGGATAATACACACATACTTTGCACATATGGCCTTCTTCAGGTGATGGAATTTATATGGGGCTTTGTTCTGTGTGGGCCCTGTACTGTTGTGTGCAGGAAATAACTGTGGAAATGATTCTGAAACAAACATTAGTGATCCAGTGTGTAATTTTCTTTCCATCTTCAGTTTTACCCAAGTTTGTGCTGTCTGTTTGTGCCCAAATGGTACCTCTGTTTCTTTTCTCTATGACCTGTAAGATCTCTGCTTGGGCTGAAAATAGAAGGGAAAGAAAAGGGTAGAACTGTGTTTGGAGAGGGGAGTGAATGTACACAAAACTTGTGAGTGTGGATGCTGCAATCTTTAATACTAAAGCAGAGACTCTTTTCTCCCTAGACTGGCATAAAATGATTTCATATGTTTGAGTGCAAAGCAGAAAAAAATCCAAAATGCCTATTTTTAAGATCTGCTAAGTATGTTCAGTTGTCAGGGAATAAAATGTGAAAGATGAAATTTTTTGGTAGTTTTGGAAAGGAGCACCTGGGCCAGTGTTGAGTTCTGCCGCACAGATCCAGCTGTGCGATGAGGGGAGTGCTGCTGTGTCCTCTCCTGCTCGTTTATCACTGATACAGTGCTGCAGACAGCTCTGAGATGGCTTTGCTAATGTGATCCGTTCAAAAGATGGGAAGCCTGGCATAGGATGCACTTAGCCAGGCAATTATCCTTGTTGGGGCTCCACAGCTTCTTGGCAAGGGCTGCTGTGTCTTGTCCATTACGGCTGGAGCCGGTCTGAGGGAGCGATAGAGTGATTTAAAATAAACATCAGAGGGGAGAGAATTGAAAGGAGCTGGAATAGTGTAGTTTACCATTCTTCATCCCCAATATCTTCCACTTTTAATTCTGTATGTACAAGTCTCCTTACTATGTGATTTTGAACTCCCAGTGGTATAGGAATGATGTTTTGATGCATCTTGGGACCATCCATTTTTGGTTTGTGGTTTCTTTACATTTTAGTAAACCTCTTCCCTTTCATTAGAAGAGGCTGACATAAAAATAATATTTTCAATATGCTGTTTTTATTTATCTACATTCTGTCATGATATACTTTGATGTAAGTTTTTAATTTTGCTTCAGCTTTCAGCTGCTGTAGCAGTTACTGCTCAGGGTCAGCGATGAGGTTAGCCACAGTAGCACAAAACAATTTCCTGTGCTCACAGCTCAGGTAGCATTTGGATGTGGATTAAATTTTACCACATTTTCCAGTAGCCAGACACAATTATTTCTAATGAGCTTTAAATTGCTTCCAGAACATGTATTTCAAAACTTAGTGTAGTAATCCATTCAGTGTCAACTTCATAAGATAACAGGTCTTCTTCCAGATTTTGGCTAAATGGATTCTTGCAGTCTAACAGGTATTTCTCAGCAACAGCTGAGCTTGGCAGTGGAGTGCTCCGAGCTTCCAGCCATGCTGCTCTGCCCTCCTCCTTCTGTAAGAGTGGCTCCACAATATATTGTGCTTCGTTACTAACTCATGTTTCAGAATAGGTTCATTTTGGCAAATTTATCTTGGCGCTGGACATGCTCATTGTGCTGATTTGAGAGGTTTTATGCATGTTTTGCTGTTGTGGAAGCTTTAAAAAAATCACTTTTGGAAACTCTCTCTCATCTTTATGATTCACATTTTCCATTTTTTGTCTGGCCACTGCTTTGCACTGCCCAGCATTCCGAATGCCTGGAAAATGTGGGCTCAAGTCATCTTTATGGGCAGTGCTGAATAATAAAAATAGGAAAGGGGAAAAGGCCGAAAACACTTTTTCTCTATAAACGTGATACATTTTCACAATCTTTGTTTAATCTCACCAGTCTTTTTATATCTTCATCTAATTCACACATGTTAAAATATGATTTAGGTGTATTATTATCATCCAAAGTGCTTATTGGTCTGAAATCCAGAACAAGCCCTGCTGAAATGAAACTCAGCCATAAGGAAATAATTTTGTATTATAGCTTCTCCTGTAAAGCAATTAAGGAGGAGAGCTGAAGGGAAAGCTGTGTGTCCTGACATGCTCCCATGTCCAAGAGGGAGCAAGGGAAGGAGCTGTGAGGCCCTGCAGGCTGTGGGGATGTTCCCTGGAGCCAGAGCAGCCCAGCCTGGTGTTGGCTGGCTTGGAACTTCCCTCTGCACACAGACAGCTTTTTCTTCCAGCTCCTTTGGCTCTACTAAGGAGTCTTTTGGTAATGAACTCATTAAATTGGCAGCCAAATTCAAGCCCCTATTTCCTCTCTAGCAGTTTTACCAATATCTTTAAAAAGTCTTTTCTTATTCCTGTCAGAATTTTGTGTCACCTCTGAGTCTCAGAGAGTTCATCATTTTTTTGAGTGACATTGCTGTCAACTGCAGGGCAAAAATTTGGATTAAAGGAAATTTGAGAATTTTGAAGTCAATGTATTTTAAGATTGTGAGATGCAATTTCTCCCACAGTAAGGAAAAATTGGTGCAAGTTGGATTTTTTCATTTGATTTTCAACTCAGTAGTAGCACTGGCACTGCAGTGATTAGTCTCAGAGTTTTTGTTTTGACAGGAGCTATGAATTTTAAACACAATTTATAAATTCACCATGTCAAAGGTCACTTTTATGTTGATTTAATTTCTTTAAATTTTTTCTTTTAACAAGAAGAGTTTATAAAATTATATTTTGGTCTTCCTGTACAGGGATTATAAATGTAAGCATATCCTCAGTAGCTGAGGAGTTGTTCTTGACCTGATTCCAAGTAAATTAGTTTATGTTCAGTAGTATCCATGGTGTGTAAAAATATTCCCCTGAAGCTCCTGCTAAATGTTACGAGTAGATCATTCTGGTTTTGTCTAGTCAGGCCTGGCACCGTACTTGATGTTTTTTTCAATAACTGGTGCTAAAGCCCTGCTCTGTGTTGGAGCCCTGCATTCCCTGGTCGCTGGCTGGGGGCTCTGGGAGCCGGCACTGCCTGGGCTTTCCCCTCAGCTGCTCACCTGGAATCAGCTCTTCCCACTCTTGGCCCTTTTGAAATGAGTCCATGAACACAGAACAGTTCTCCATGGACTCTGTCCGCTTGCAAAAGGCAGCTTTTAACCTTCCACCAGACCCTGACTCCTCAGTGTCTCTGGGGAGGGACGGGCCCCACGTTGCCCTGCTGCTTCCCTGCACCCAATCCCTTACGCTCATCAAGGGGTTTTAATTAGAGGGAGGGGTTTTTCTGAAGTAATAAAAGTGATGGAACATGAGCAGTAGTGGATACCTCTGAGAATTCATGTTCCCAGACTAAGGGATTCCTAGGTTTTTTCAAACTTCTTTCCTTATCATCCATTTTTAACATCAATTTCCTTATTAAGGACATAATTGCCTTCTTGACAACTGCTAAGCTCTTTCCATCTGTTCTTGCTACACCAAGTAGTTGAAGGACCTGGGGCTGCAGGGTGTCATGCTTCGGCAGCTCAGCTACAAACTCAAGGCTCTTCCTTTCTTGGATCCAGAACTAAGTCTTTGCTTGTTTCTGAAGCCAGGTATATGTGGTAGTGGAGCTGAGATTTTCAGCTGAGAATTTAATAGTGGAGAAAACCAGCTCAGATTAATTTACAGCACTCTTACCATTGTGTCTGATTTGTGCCCTGAGATTTGTACTGTTCAACAGTGTCTTCCATAAAGCAGTGTGCACCTTCCCACGTGATCTCACAGACAGAATTTTGTATTTCTTTTTTTTTTTCTCACTGAATTTGAAATTCACTGATCTTCTCAATAACTAGACCAGGACTTGTCAAAAACATTAATGCTAATTAAGATGATCTGTCTGAGATTCGTTAAATAGGAACCTAAATGAAGTTTAATTTTTTGCAAGTGTAATTTCTCAGTAATGTAAAGTATTAAAATAAATTAATATCTAGGTACACTAGAAGACTTTCTTCTTTTTTGTTATGTTTTACTTTTCAAAGATCTTTTGGATACTGCTCCTGCTTAGTATAACAGATTTAGCACTATTTGGAGTTAGTTTCTGTGCAGTAGCAGTCTCTGGAATAGTATCTCTGCCCCTGTTACCCTGTGTTCGTGGTTGCAGCATTTGGGGTAAGAGAGGTGCTCTATGACCATTTACAAATGTCACAACCATTCTGTATTCTCATTCATAAATTATTTTTTATTCAATTAAGAAGGCTTGATTTTGATTTTGTTATCATTTTTCCTAGCTAAATATTTGCTTTTCTCTTCCCTTCCATAATTCTAATTCATCATTCCAACTTCTTACAGACCCCAGTTAGTTCTTCTAAGCAATCCCGGATCATATTCCCCATCTTTTTTTGTTACATCTACTTTTTCTTTGCAACCTGATGTATAAATTGCCTTGTACTGGCTAGAAGTGGTGAACAACATTAATGTTTTAAACAGTAACTTATGCCTTTCTGTCCTTGCATTAAATGACACCAAGTGAGTGGTACTGTGATGCTTTGGGTGTTTATAAACGAAGTTTTCCCCCTCATTTTTCTAATGATATGATGTCAATTCATCATTGCTGGTAATCAACAGCATAAAGGGAAAGATTAAAATAAGGCAGGGAGATGATTTGCAAGTGGGAATTTGCATGAGTAGAAAGGAGAGCTGTGTAGAGACTGACCCAGTTTGATATCATGCTTCAATATGTATTAAAAGATACTCCATCTGTGCAATCTCAGGCAAGGTTTTAGGGCATTTTTCATTGCCCACTATAAAATCAAAACTGCATCATCATAACTCTCCCAGCTGGCAATGCTTGGATTGTGAACAGGTAACACTCAGTTTGCTCACTGCTCCTTGATCCAAGTTGTCATCACAGCCAGGACAGCATCAAGAGCACACAAGTCTCATCTGGGGGCTGTTGTGCTGTTGTTGATGGGAAACCTTTCAAATAGGCACAGCTTTGTGTTATTTTCCTCTAGTTAATATCACCAAGAATGATGAGCAGTAACAGAGTAAAGGCCTGGCACTTGGGTTCTGTGCAGGCCAAGCTTGTCAAGGTCAGCATCAGAGGGCTCAGCAGGGTCAGGTGCTTCATGGTGGGCAAGAGCTTTGGTTTTGCTGGGCTTGTACCATGGGTTTAGCTCAGTCTCATTAATTCAGGGTTGAAAAAACTGTCATGAAAACAAACTCACTCTGGGGTGCTGTGAAGATGAGCATTAAATTATTAGAAGGTACTTAGAAAACTTGGTAATGAGACCTTGTGAGCACAGAGATCTGAACAGGGGATCGCACTGGGATCTGCCGCAGTGCATCCAAAGGTCACTATTGCCTCTTAATAGCAACAACAAATACTTATCAGTAGCTGTTATTTTTACATTATAGACTTGGAGTTGAGCTAAAAAGTCATTCCCATCTGTGACTGGTAAAATAGAGGCTTTTGAAAAGGACATATTTGTTTTCTGAGGAATATATTTAGTGTGTGTATACATCACCAAGCATCCCAAGAGACCATTCTGGTAATGGATCAAAACCTGGTTTTGCTGCAGCATGAGAAACTATAAAACCATGTGTCGCAACTTTGTTCGGATAAGGAATTCCTACTGATAGACCCAAGCATGGTCTGGCTGTACATCAATGGTGGGAATTCCAGAGCTTGTATTTTAAATTTTGCATACTAATTGCTTACAGGCTTTTGAGCTCTAGTCATGCTTACTTGACAGATCTTTTACGTCTTACTCCAAATAGTAATGAAAGTAAAGACAAAAAATAAGTTTAGATAGTGCCACCAATTCCTTCCTTCCTCCCTTCCTCCCTTCCTCCCTTCCTCCCTTCCTCCCTTCCTCCCTTCCTCCCTTCCTCCCTTCCCCCCTTCCTTCCCTTCCTTCCCTTCCTTCCCTTCCTTCCCTTCCTTCCCTTTCCTTCCTTTCCTTCCTTTCCTTCCTTTCCTTCCTTTCCTGTTTCTTTCTCTCTTTCAACAGGTAATCAGTTTCTCTCTTTCAACACGTAATCAGATCCTCTCTCATGGGACTTTCTCAAAAGATCAGGTTGAAACTCAAGGGCATTTCCATCTGTTACTCTCCACTCAAATCTGCCTTATGTGGAAATTATGTCAGGTTTGGTGTCTTCAAGTTGTACAGGGACAATCACTCGACAATGTACTTCAGGCCTTTGTCAAAATGCTGCTTTCAGTATCCCACAGTGACCTGCTAGTGAGCAATTACTCATCTTGGGAGTCTTTACATGAAATACAAAATAACACCACCACAGGCTTTGTATTGGTATAATGAGAGGGATCTAGAACAGCTCAAACGCAGTTTTCACTTCAATTATTGAATTTATTTGTATAGTGACATCTGAAATACAGGTATGACTTAAGTGCCATCTGAAACAGGAGCTTTTTGAGAACTCTCACTAGACTTGTAAAAGAGGGAAATGCAATTTTTTTTCCTTTCTATATTTGCAAACCCATTTCATTGCCTGTGTGCGCTGGAAAGCATCCTCATATATCTAGCTACTCTGCAATTAGTTTCAATCTGTAAATTGTCACTGCACTGTGTATTCCCCATAAAATGGAAAACTTTAAAATTAAAGTACACCATGTTCCTGCTTCTCTGTGGGAAGACAACAGATCTTGCATAACATCAGCCTGAATTTGAACTGTGACTTTTTCTTCATGACACTTTCGTTCAGAGCTGTCCTTGTCCTGCAGGAAGGGACAAATCTGGGGTAGTTAGGGATGGTTAATATCCAGATTTATTTTTGCCACATAAAGAAAGTCCATGGAAGTGGAAAGCTGCTCTCAATTATGTTGGTGTGTGGGCTGTATAGTCAAACATGCCTTATTGGCACATTCCCAGCTATCCAAGGCTTAATTCCCTAAACAAGAGTCCTTAAGAGGAATATGCTCCTTGGATTGGGCTGATGGGTTCAAGCAGGTGCCTTTGCCTGCCCACAACCTGTTGTAGGATTTCACTTAAGCACCCAAAAAAGTTTGTCTCTGAGATGGTTTGGAAAAATATGTGATAAATCTTGTGAGATTTCCTGCAGAAGGCAAGATACACCCAGAGTCCTGGAGAGAACTATCCCACTCTTCCCAGACTGAGAGCTGTGTCTGATAGCAAAGCACTAGAGTGAGTTAGGACTATCCTCAGTTTGTTTTAAACTAATAGCAAGTTATATCCAATTTTGTCTTCAAAATATTCTCATTTATTGGCTAGTTTAGAATTTATCATATCATCAAATCTATAAGATCATTCTTCTGTCATCTGTTAATGTTGTTAATATTAGTGGGAATATCAGTATTTTCTATGAATGCGTACTCTCTTTTCTTCAGTAATATCAAAAACTAAGCCACTCTTATTACCCATTTTTGGAGTGTCTGACCCAGGATCAAAGGAGTTTCATTACCAGTTTAGAACCTCATGTCTCAATCTATATTCTGACCTCAATGTCTGA
Source organism: Atrichornis clamosus (assembly GCA_013400975.1). Lineage (NCBI taxonomy): Eukaryota > Metazoa > Chordata > Aves > Passeriformes > Menuridae > Atrichornis > Atrichornis clamosus. The sequence goes on from WBMZ01014842.1 coordinate 96,637, forward strand.
AGGACTCACTGCAGTAGGTAAGAATTGTTTACACTTGGCTACAGAATGAATCCAAGTATTTAGATATCTTAGATTTTCAAAGCAGCACATTCATTTGTATCTTTAAAAAATTAATACCAAGGGACAGTGGAAGATGCTGGCTTTTGAAGATTTAAGGAATATTTTGTTTACTGGAGCTAAGTTCTTTTATACCTGTAGATTTTTGTAGAGAGTATTTTAAAGTATTATTTTCTTACAAGCCTGAATTGTTAAAACTATTAATATGGCTCTAATAGAATTGTACTGAAAATTCATGCATTTGTGATTCAGAAGTAAAATATTAATGTGTGTACAGGTATCTGTGGGGTTTTCTTTCTATTTGATCAGCATAGATGTTGTATTAATAATGCTTGTTCTGCACAGCTGTGATGTGATTTGAGGAATGTAAAGGTATTTGCCCATGGAAAAAAGAAAGCAGTTACTCAGTGCTTCCTGAATGTGCTTTAGGGGAGAATCAGAGCATGCTTGGAGTAGGAGACACGTACAGCATCTGATTGCAGCTCATTTAATTTGCTTACACTGTTTAATTTATGCTTTTGAACCAGATGACTGTCCAGAAATTTGGGGGTTGGGCCAGGGAGTCTAGTCTAAAGTCATTTGGAATATGGAGAAGACAGCATTTGGGAGAATGAAAAATAAATCATGCAGTTATATTGTGGTCACCTAGGAACATCATGCAGTTTTTGATGAGAAGCTGTTCGAAACCTTCTGTCACATTTACTGATATGGGGAGTTATTAGGGGAAAAAACAGGAACATACAACATGGGTGTGTGGATGTTGCTCTGTAATAGCTGGTGTTGCTCATCACTGCCCAGAGCCAGCCAGGCCCCCAGGACAGCAGGGAGGCACCGAGGCTCAGAGCACTCGCTGTGTTAAGCACAGTCAGCACTTTGGGCTGCAGGAGGGGAGCACTCTGAGAGGAAATGGGCAGTGAACAGCTCAGCAGCAGCACGAGAAGTATTCAGGTCACTCTGTTAGATAACAAAATCCATCTCCCAGATGTTTTGAGTGCTTTGTCACATGTGGTGATGGCTCAGTGGTTTCTGCCCATGGCTGGTCCTGCCTCTTCCTGGGCTGCAGGTGGAAATATTGCATTGAAGTTGAACTTGGCCAGTTCAGCAAGCCCTGATCCTCCGCTCTGTTATCCTCCACATCTCTTCCCTTTGAAAGTCTGGTTTTGTTCATTTTTTATAATTCACTAGGATACCAAGCTTGCTTTAACCATCTCTCTGAAACTCAAATCGAACTAAAGTAAAAGAGAGAGAAGAAAATGTAAAAGCTAAATAAGCTTCAGCTTTCAGGCATTCTGTTTACTTTTTCCTCTCAAAAAGTGTTGATTTCTCACTCAAGGCAGGTAGGAGGAGTAACAAAAGTATGTATTTACAGTTTTGACTTCAAACTTTTGTGGTTTAGGTATCTGGGAGTTTAATTATGAAGAATTATTAGATTTTAGGAACATTTTAGAAAACTTGTACTCTGTAGAATACAAGGTATTCTGCTGAGAAAAGTATCAACAAAAATGTTAACAACTCGGTTTTTTTTCATAAGCCATAGATTTTCTTAGCAATGTTCTCCTCTAGTTCATCTCAATGCCCTTAAGGCACCTAAAATTAATTCAAACATACGAGACCAAAACAGAGCGCGGAATCTCCATCCTCAGAGATATTCCTAGATACTGGAAAAAGTCCTGAGGAGCCTGTCTGGTGCTGACCCTGCTTTTGACAGGAGGTTGGATGGAGGATGGTCCCATTTGGTTTCTGCCTCCATCTTTAGGATCCTATTGGTATTTTTCACTTATATTTTTGCTAGCTTCCCAAAACATCTTTTGGTTGTGTCCACACACATGTGCAGTCTTTGGGAATTCAGAGCAGTACTTGATGGCTGATGAAAAACTCTGATGGTGGATGAAAAGCTGCCATGAGCTGGCACTGAGCACTCCCAGCCCAGGATCCAAGGGAGTCCTGGGCTGAATCCACAGGAGTGTTCCCTGCAGGTCGAGGGAGGGGATCTTCCCCCCTCACTTGGCTCTCCTGAGACCACACCTGGAGCACTGCAGACAGTTCTCGGGCCCCCAACATAAGAAGGAGATGGAGCAAGTCCAGAGGAGGCCACAAAGTTGCTGAGGGGACTGGAGCACCTCCCCTATGGAGACAGACTGGGATCACTGGGGCTCTCAGCCTGGAGAAGAGAAGGGTGTGAGGAGACCTCACAGCCCCTTCTAGAGCCTGAAGGGGCTACAAGGAAGCTGGAGAGGGATTCTGCATTTAACTGTAGTGATAGGAAAGGGGGTTATGGGTACAAATTGAAAGAGGGGAAATTTAGGCTGGATATTGGGAAGGAATTCTCCCCTGTGAGGGTGGTGAGGCCCTGGCACACGCTGCCCAGGAAGGTTGGGGATGCCCCAACCTTGGCAGTGTTCAAAGCCAGCCTGGATATGGCCTTGAGCAACCTGGTCTAATGGGAAGTGTCCCTGGCAGGGGAGGTTGGGATGATGTTTAAGGTTCTTTCCAACCATTAACAGTCTGTGATTTTATGATCTGACTTACTTCCCATGATTAGTCAGCTGAAAAATGCTTCTTTTATTACTTTCCATGTTGGAGTGATAAAGTGATTATTTTCCTTAATATCATGTTTCTTAATACTGCATATATCAAGAATTGATATTCAAGTCAGTCATTACATTCCTCATTTGTGTTAGAGAAATTTTATTTTCCATACTCCTATATTGACATGTCCAGAAGAACTACTGACAGTTTATAGCTCTTAATGTTAATTTACTTGTTTTTAATTGTCTCAAGAGTCTCACCTGTTGCTATGTTTTCGTAAGTTGTTCTTCTAAATGTTGCAACCCTTTTAAAAGATGTTGGTATTTGGAACATTACCAATTGTCAGACAGCGGAATATAAATCTATTCCCTGTGTGTTATTTGGTCACATACATTCTCTTGCCCTTGGAAAAACATAAGTAGATCCAAGCATTGCCTTTTTCACTGAATTGTATTGGTGCCACAAAAGCATCTCAGCATAGCAGGGCTCAGGGCTATAAGCCATGTGAGGGGGAATTGTGTTTTAAACTGATTAGAACATACAAGTCATTTTCAGAAATGTTTATGAAAATTAAATAGCTGTCTTTTTATTTTAAAAATTAAATACCAGGAGATCACTTCTCTTTCACAGAAAAATCTGTATGACATTTTTCTCTATTCTCTTTACGTGAGTGAAACCTCTGAGACTCTCACTGTTGTCAGCTGTAGGACAAACATTCTCCGAATTCTTTTTCCTGAGGAGTATTCATTCTGCTGCTGAGTAAATCCCTTTCTTGATTCCCCACTCCATAAGCACTGTGAAGGAATATGTATTCCTGCCAAGGCACCTCGCTGTAAATCAGCTGTAATGGAAGCCCTCATCTGAGCTTTTATTGGGAGGATAAACACTCCAATAGATCCCTTCTAAAGTGTTTGCCTGGCTTTTTCACAGCTGACTCAGTGGATCAGAGCCTTTTAAGGCAGTCTGCCTGGCATTTTGTCACTAATCTCTGCAAAGCTTTTCTAATTCTCATATGATTAATAGTATAGGATGCTATTCATTGAGGAAAAAGTAAAACATTTTTTTCTGTCTTGCTGCCTAATTTAGATGTTAAATTGCTAAATCCATTTACTTTCCAGGTTTAGTCTCAAAGGCAAATAATGCCAGTATTGAACTACAAGCAGTTGATGGACAGGGAAAATACCACTTAACTCCCTCTGCTTGCCTTTATGTGAAAAACAACCCAAAATCTCTTAATTTGCAGAGATTCAACAATGTCATTAAACTGCTGAAAAACAATTCCCCTTCAGCAGGTTGTTATCATATTGCTGAGACCAAAAGGCATCCTCAAGTCTCCTGGGGGTTTTCTTGGCTTTTCTAAAATAATATAACCCATTTTAACATACATGCTCAACTTGCAGTTACGCGAGCTGATGGCTGATTGGAATTGCTTACATAACGCAAAACCACACAGATAACAGAGAAGTGCAGGCAAGGTTGGTCCCCAGACCTGAAATGAACACCTGCTGGCAAAGGAGAAACCCAAAGAGCTGGTGACTGGTGCCACCGTGGCCATGCGTGTCCTCTGCCCATCCCCAGCCCCAGCTCTCCATCAGGGAGGTCCAGAGAGCTCAGTTTTGCTTGGCAAAGCTGCTGAACGGCTGCGGGGTCTCTGCTGACACACCCGGGGCTGGGTGTGGTGTTTCTGTCACCACAACCTGCTCCCTTTGTGATCCAAATGATTCGCTCACAGGTGATGGAGCTGAGTGGACCAGAAGTGAGAAACATTGTTTGGGTGCATTTTTCCTGATTATCCCAAGATTTTATCTGAGTTTCCTTTATAATTCTATCTTTATTCTGTCTTCTCACCTATTTATCTGTCCATAGCCTAGGACTGGTAGCTCCTCGTTGCTCTTGTTTGTTCTATCTATTTGGTTGGCTTGTCTCACTAAGATTTAGTGAGACCACTATTCTGCAAAGCACAGGGTTCCACATGCCCAAAAGAGTCATTCGAGGGAGTTTGCTTGACACTCCCTGTCTGCAATCAAAAGGAAAAATGAGCATAGGGAAGCATATTTGATATATAGTTATGGGCAAATTTAAGTAGCTCTTAACACTCGTATCAGATTCTCATGAGCAAATGATAGCATAGACCTGTCTGCTGTCCTGCTAAAATCACTTACTGTTGAATGTAAAATACCTACTTGTACCGTATCAGCATGTTTAGAACTACTGCTGTTTTGTAAACTGATGATAGTGATTTACTTTGTATTATTCAATTTAAAAAGAAATAGAGTTAAGCACTGGTTAGGAAATACAGCAGAGCTCTCCTATGAAATATGTATTTTCAAATTTCTCACTTGTTGTTATTGATGGTGATTCAATTCCACCATGAATTGCATTTCTAGTTTATATGCAGGACTGTTTTGGTTGAGAATACAATAGTGCCGGGTTCTGTGGCCTTGGCTTTGGCAACACTTACAGCTTTGACCTCAGCTTTGTTCCAGCAATGTCAGCCCCTCTTGCCCTGTTGGGTTCAGCCCTCAGAAGCTCGTGGGTCCCGTGGAGACAGGGTTGAGTTGCTCCAGCTCATTTTTGTGAGCTGTTAGATCACTCCCAGCTCCTGCTGCTGAGTCAGCTGGCTGCTTTGGAAGATCAAGCCTTAGGAGACCACTTGTGTCTTCTCTGACTGTAAATGTCCTTTCAGTGTTTCCTCCAAAAGACCCTTAGCAAGATGCAGTTAGGATTTAGATGGTGAAGGGTTAATAGTGTCAGCACAGAGCTTAAGGAGTTAAATAGACACAGATCAAAATACTCCAGTGTCTAGAGGGATGTGTTTAAATGAACACTGCAAAGTTGGCAGGCCTCCAAATTAGCATAGTTTAAAGAATTCAAGGTACATTTAATTGGATCCTTCTAATCCCTTTTCCCTTAGAATGAGCATTTTAACAGTTTAATTCCTTTTGCAACCCCCACATCCCTTACTCCAGTGGCCCATCTAAAATAAATACTGTGAACTATAAAAGGCCTAGAGAAGTTCTTGCTGAAGCCAGTGGCAACAGGATGGAGTCCTCAACACTCCCCTCACTTGGATCTGATGTTTGGAATTGCAGAGAATCTCAGTTAGGGATAAGCCTTGCACCCAGCAGGTCAAGCTGCTGCACGTCCTAAGGAGCTGCAGTGGTTGTGTGGGGATGGAGCCAGCAGCTGTTAAACAAGTGGGCACAGGATGGGAGCTGGGAGACAGCACAGGGTCCATGTCCAGGTGCCCAGGGAGTCCCCTGGATGCCAGCACAGAGGAGGTGCCAGCTGGGCAGGGGAAGGTGCCCACTGTGTGCCAGAGCAAGGCGAGAGAAGCGTGCATGACAACCACGGGCCAGGACACTGTTTTTCAACTTATTTAAACCTATTTAATATACTCTAGCCCACTTTAATTACTAGTTGTTAAGCAAAATGACTGGCTATTTTGTGATGACCTTTTTACTGCCTTTAATGGCCCTCATTTAGTGCTTGGCACCTGACATGGAGTCAGGTGTCCTGATGTGGGGTCCTTGGGTCAGAGAAACACTGTGAAACACTACTTGAGAAACACCTGGACAACAGCTCTATTTGGTTTAACCTTGTCTTCTCAGTAGACACATCAAACCAGAATTTTAGTTTCCAGGAATCTGGAGACTTTTGAATGTGAAACTGAGCACCAGTAAAATGTCGGCCCTCCTTCTGCACTTCCCAGGACGCAGAGGGGCCACTGCATTCATACAGTTGTGAATGAGGCTCACTGGAGTCACAGGATCCTTAGGACATGGAGCTACCAGTTCCCCAACAGCAAAGGTTTAATACCTCTGTGCCTCAGTAAAAGCAGTCTTCAAAACCAGTCAGCCTGTGGGTCAAAACTGGACTGGTCGATTTATCACCTAGCCTAACGTAAAAGAGAGGAAACATTGAACCCTCCTAGTAATGTAAAATGTCATTATTAGTTATTTTTTACAGAAACAATTACAAAACTCTTTCAATTCTCACACAGATACAATTGTCTCCTCCAGCTGTTGTGCTAGTTTAGACTATTGTCACCTACCTCTTCAGGCACCTTGCTAGAGAAGACAAGAAGACTCTCAGATGTAGAGACATTCCACAGGATGGATAGAGATTGCTCCATTTCATGCAGCAGAACTCAGAAGTTCTACAACAGGTGAATTCACAGTCTTTTCTATGGGGTATTATTACATTTCTGAATTCCCCTGCTTTTTGTGGTCCTTAACACCAGGGTGGCATTGTCTATTTAGTGACAAAACAAACCTCCCTACGAAGGGATGCAACCCTGAGTAGCTTCAGCTGTGTTCTCATGACAACCAAAGACTGAAGGTATTTTCTGTCACACTGAACAGTGCAGGTTCTGTTCTTGGCTGTACAGCACCTTACAACTTGGTGTTTCATTTTTGCTCATAAAAAGAGGTGTGTGAGATCATCAATACATTTCTGTAGACAAATGGGAAGGAAAGTCTCTAAAGTATTTTAGGAGGAAGAAGAACGAAGTCTGGCATTGAACTACACATTTTGGTAATGAAATGTGTACATTGAATATCTGTATGCTGTCAAGTTTGAATATTTTATTTTGCAGTAGGTGACTCAGTGGGATTTTTTTCTATTAAAGGTAAATACAATAGAAATTATATCTCATGCTTCTGAAAAGGAAGTGGCCACTGTACTGCGTAGGAGAGATTGCCCCTTGTCAGCTGCCTCAGGTTTTCCCAGCCCTAGTGCATTACAGGCAGATTAGGACATTCATAGCTACAGATCTCCATGTTTGCCCCGTGCCACATGCCCTTAAAATCTCATTAAACTATTTGAAAATGCTTATTTACAAGAATCACTGGATTCCTAATGTAGTTGCAGAGATGCCATTTAAGGTGTGTTTCCCAGGTCAGGAGGCTTTTAATGAAAATGGAAGTTATTAACAGAATGCAAATGATAATAGGTAGGTGTCACTTGGAAAAAGCCTGGCATACAATTGCCAGTTGCTGTTGGCATTTGCTTGCTGTTCTAATTGAAGGTGAAAAGGAACTAATGGTAGCTAATATAATCCTGGCACTATGTTTTGAGAATATTAATGGTGCTTATTATTGACATCATTATCAGAATATGATAATTCCCTTGTCATATTACAGGTTCTTATGTCTTACATGCCTAATAGGGGTTTCCTGAAAGCAACAGTGTTGGGTGTGTTGGATTGCTCCACGTTGTACCACACGTGTGGTGATTGAAGGGAAGGGGCAGAGCAGCGAGCTGGGCTCTGGGCTGCCCTCCATTTGTGGCAATTCTGATGTAATACTTTGTCTGTTAATATGCAGTAATCTTTCACTTTACGGCGTATGACTAGGCAGTGATCTGTCTTTATTAACTTCAGATTCTGTGGAATACGTTATATTTATTTTGAATGCAGGCTTTCACATGCTCTTTTAAATATTAATGGCTGGTCTCCAGCAGTCAGCATAAATATGATTTGCATTAGCACTAGTCATATCGTATTGAGTGCCTTTGAAGTCAACTATTCAGGGTACTAATATCTGACATCATCTCCCGAGGTCACTGACAACTTTGACCTTTATTCTCATGCACAGTTTCTGTAGTCTCAGAAGCTCTTTTGAATTGATTTGAAATTTTGACTCTTCCCTTTATGAGGCAGTAAAATTGATAATTATTCAGATGGGAACTGAGCACTGAGCGAAAAATCAATTCCACCCGCTCTCTGCTGCGTATAAAATTACTTCTGAGTCTGCTGGACTGAACGCATGGCCAAGGTAAAAGCAGCAGGCAGGAATAGTGGAGGGGATTAGCTGGACGAAACTAATAGCCTAAAGGGATGGCTTTGGAGATGAGGGAGTGTGCCGGTGGGGGGTTATTATTAGCAATGATGGGACTCATTGATCATATGTTTACATCAGGTTTCCATTGGGTTATAAATCAGCCCTGAATAGAAACAGAACCCAGGGCCTGGTGCACTACCGGAGGACGGCGTATTAGATTATTCTCACTTTCACACTCAGATGAAAAGTGAGACATTGATTATTCATTGGCTGGCCATTAAACACTGGCTTTATAGACGATTTGACTATCATGGAAGCTAATGAACAAGATTGCTGCTTCCTAACCAGCGGTTTCAGTTTTCAGGACATCTGTTTGGGCTCAGTAATGCGTAACCCTGTTAAGGAGTGGGTCACAGACACTTAACGGCGCCGAAAATCTGGGGCCTGGTGGCAAATTGTGCTCCGGTTTGCAGGTTGCCAGCTCTGCACCTGCGCTGCTGCCGCGCTCCCTGCAGGCGGTTCCCAGTCGGGACTGGGGCTCCCGTGGGGCTCCGGCAGGAGCTGGACACGGACCTGTCCGCGCTCGGGTCCCGCCAGCGCCGCGCGTGCCCCGCGCCCGCCCCGCGCCCCC
>WBMZ01014843.1:0-121604 GCA_013400975.1 Atrichornis clamosus
GGGAGCGGCGCGCGGGGCGTTCCCGGCTCTGGGCGGGGTCCGCCCTTGGAGCGGGTCCGGGGCTGGGGGTTGGTGGCTGAGGGAGCGCGCGGCTGGTCTCCCCGAGGAGAAGGGGCGTGAGGGAGCTGCAGTCTGCTGAGCAGATAGGGGTTCTGCTTGCCTTTTGTTCTTCTCCTGCCCTTAAGCGCTAATAAAATCACAGCATTCGTGGTGCAGTGCTGGCCACAAGAATGTTTTATTTTCCCTTTGTTTCCTGATGAAGGGAGTCTTCTGGAAGGCCCCATCCGTAGCCGCTGAAGTGGGTTACAGGTTCAGTGTGAGGCATGGCAGGGGCTGACTGTCGACCACAGCAGTGGGAATTGCTTTCTTTGAGTTGTGGTGCTGAGGAAAAAATAGTGTCAGTCATTTTTTAAATTCAAGTTTTTCTATTTTGAATGTTAACAAGTGAATTTTAACATGTAGGCCTATCTTCAATATCTGTCAGTACAAGAGGGAGGTGTGTTTTCTGCAAGTGCCTGTAGCAGTGCCTGTAGCACTGGCTTCCCAGTGCTTTTCTTGGATTGTTTAGAAGAGATTTCTAAGAAAAATCTCTTCCTTCTAAGATTTTGTGAGGAATAACCTAAACCAGTTTAACCTGAGGCTTTCTAAACATTACTGGTAGCTTTAGTCTTGCCTCAGGTATGGTTATAAAGCTCCAAGAGCAAAGCCTGCTGTGTGATGCTGCTCAGAGCACAGGCCAGGGCTGTGCTGTGCCCACTGCTGTGGCTTGCTGGAAGCTGCTGCTGGGATCACCTGCATTGCTCCCACTGCAGATTATCTGCTCCAGAGACTGGAAACTCCTTTTCCTGACAGCCTGTCCTCAAATCAAGGATTCAACTTCAGCACTGCTCCTGCTGACAGCACAGCAGTGTGCTGGAAGGGGCATCCTGTAGCCCTGGAATTAAGTCAGGTTCAAGAAATAGGATTTTAGGACCTAGTAACTGGTCAAGAAAGCCTCACATTCAGAGACTGCAGTCTGTGGAGAACGTGCTATGTTGAAGAAACATCTCTTTGCTCTCTGCTCTGTCTAGTATTCCTGGACTGGTGTCCTCTATAACTACCCAAGAGTAGCAACAATCCCTTTTTCCACATAACCACAGAGTTAATCAAGAGTAGGGTCTGTGTATTACAGGGCAGAGAGAGAATAGAAGGAGATTAAAGAAGGTGCCTACGTGCTGTAACTATACATCACCACTTAGCAGCTGAAGCTCTAGCTCAGCTCAGGTTGGGTATCTGAATAGTAAATGCAGGCAAATGTTCCTCTTTGCCTGAGACTGTGTCTGCCTCACCACGTGCTGTGTTCCCACATTTTCTCAGCACAAAGGCTCTACTAGGATATCACTAAGGAGACCTCCCTGATTAAACAGCAAAAGAACAAAAAAATGTTGGCTCTCCAGTGTTTCTTGACTGCATTCCCACCCTGCTACCCTGAGTTTGAGCACAGTTTGTGATTTGGTGAAAGAGGATGGCTGTGGTGTTGAATTTGCTCTAGTATTGTAAAATGTGAAGCTTAGACCACTCACTAGTCCTCCTGGGGACCTTGCTTACTGAAAAGGGCACCCTTCCCTCCCTTCTGTCTTTGCCATGGACTCAATACCAATGGCATGTTGTGTATGCACACAACATGGTATGATTCTACGGAGTCTAGCAAGCTACGTGACCTGGGATTTTTTGCATAGATTTTGTTCACTACACAAAATGTTGTCTCGAGCTGGGAGTGTTTATGACTAATTTGAACTGGTTGGTTGTTTTGTTTGTTTACTTCTCTTTATTTTTTTGACACATGATTATGAAAATGAGAAAGCTCCCAGAAAATATATAATAATGATTGTATAGTTGAGTCAACTTTTTTATTTAACTTAAAAAGTAAATAACCTTTTCCTTAAATAGACCAAGGAAGAAAAGTGGGGTGTGTTTTCATTTCTTTGTTCAGTAGAGCCACAGTGATCGTGCCCTGTCCAGAGGCAAGGGGAATGTGATCCTGTTTGAAGATGAGATTTACATAATTCTTGTTCTCGCCAAGTGTAGGCAGGTTCTTTCTCACTGCTTGTTTGCACTTCCACATCACCTTGGGTAGGAGTTCTGGCTGCTGGCCAGCTGTCTGTGGCTCCAGGTGAGTTTGCAGGTCACACTGCTGCTGCTAACTCCAAGTCATAGCGCCTGGTGAGAATCGCTGGGGTTAAGAGTGGATTGTGAGTGGGCTGTTCCCTTACTTTGTCCAACAGTTACCTAATGTAGTCTTACTCAACTGCTGTCCCTGGCAGCTTGTCCTACTTTTTTGCTGGTTTTCCACAACAGGAGTAATTCCTGGAGCAGGGAGTGGAGGCTCACATTCCTCTATCACCACTTCAGCCAGCAGCTGCACAATGAGGCTTTCAGGAGCAGTCCTTCCTACTCTGGTGTAGATCACCTGTGGTGCCAGAGCCATAGCCCAGAGATGCCACTGTCAGCCTCTCATGAAAGCAGGTATTTGTGGATAAGCTTTGCAAGAAAACTCTGCGCAGTATTTTATTCTGATTGTTTCCTTAAGAAGAGTGGCTAATTTGCATAGGTATTCACAGAGAATGCAAAAAGGTCTCAGCAAGGCTGAGCTTACTAGCACTACCCCAGTCTAAAATAAGAGGATTTAGCCTTCTGGCACTACCTATAGGGAGCCCTTGAGCCTCTCTGTCACAGCAGGCCCAATGACTTATCCACCACGACCCCACTTAGTTCCTGCCCTGTAGCAGTCTGTAGCAGAAATTTATCATGACAGCACATGTGAAGTGGCATTTGCCCCCAGCAAACATAACTAGAGTTTTTCAAAGTTTTTTGAGTCTGGCAGTTCGTGGCTTTAGCCCAAATGTTTATGGCTATCTCATCCAAATAGATCTGGTTTTCCCAGACTTCCCCACTTCATATTTCTGTTGTTTCGTGTTAGAACCTTCCTCTTTGCCAACATGTCATGGAAACCTCCTTAAGAGAGACAAGGATATAAGGGGCAGAAGAGAACCTTAACACCATAGTGAAAAGGTGATGAAGGTGCATTTTAGAATAAACCCTGTAATATGTTATAAAAGCAACCATTTGATTTCAAGTAAACAGCTTTCTCAATGTTTAAACTAGCACTTCAAAGCATGGAAAGGTGAGATACGGGTTTAGATGAGAGGAACATCATTTGCTGTAAATATTTTTTCATAGCTGTATCTGTGAGTTTAAAACCTCAGAGATGCTGTTGTAAGAAGGCAAAAGGTGGTCTTCTGCATCAAAATAGCAGTTATTGTGTATAGCTTTTGCTTGCTTGCTTTTGTGGACAGGAACAATTTTTGGGAAGGTTTTGCAACACCCACCTGCCAGCTGGAGTCTGTCAAAGGCCTTATATGAGGTGTCTCCCATAACCTGGCTACCATGTGGCAGGGGGGCTGTGCTGTTCTGCTGTGTGGCTGGATGGAAATCTGAGTGAGGAGGGAAACCCATGTTTAAATCTTGGAAGGGGTGTCCATGTGAGCATGGAATTTGGAAAGAGCCCTGGAGAACACCCTGCTGGTGGATGAGTGATGGTACCAGGTTGGCCTCAGCCTTCTCAAGTCTGGCAAGAGATCAATGTCTTAAGGATAATAAACCAAACAAATTGTCTGGCACAAACAATACTTCATTGATTGTTTTCCCCAAGAGACGTATTTACTGCATTTATATTATGTGCTGACATAACACACACTGACAAGTGCAGGCGTTTTACTTTCAAAGATACTCTCTCCCTGCTCACGCAGTACTGAGGTGGAGGGTGCCCTCACACTGGGGTACAACATGAAGGAACAGCTTGCCAGGCATCTCCAAGGATCTTGTGTTGTGTCCATGTAGGCAATCCAACGTGCTGCCCTTAGTCCTGAGGCGTCCTGCTGCACCTCCACAGCCCCTGCTGCAGTTTTTCACAAGCTGCTTGGGTGCCTTCAGAAAGGAAGATCCTTGTTCTTCCCTTTCCCGTGTCTTTAGGCATACACAGCATGTCATCTAACATATTGTTTTTATGAAGGTCTGACCATTACTTGGGAATGCTGCTGTACTCAGACAACACCAGTGAGCTGGAGGTGATGTTATTCTGCATGTTAAGAAGTGCTGTTGGAATGCAGCATATCTCATGCTGTGCATCAGTTAGGTTGGAAGAGGCCTCTGAAATCATCGAGTCCAGCCTGTGACATAACATCACCATGTCAACCCACACCCCCCTGGCTGCACACTCCTCTCAGGGAGCTGCAGAGAGCCAGAAGGTCCCCCCTGAGCCTCCTTCTCTCCAGTCTGAGCCCACCCAGCTCCCTCAGCTGCCCCTCACAGGACATGTGCTCCAGACCCTCCCTCAGCTCTGTTCCCTTCTCTGGACACGCTACAGCCCCTCAATGTTTTTACTGAACTGAAGAGCCCAGAATTGGGCACAGGACTTGAGGTGTGGCCTCACCAGTGCCAGGCACATGTGAAGAATCACTTCCCTCGTCCTGCTCACCACACTGTTTCTGATACAGGCCAGGATGCCAGTGGCCTACTTGGGCCACACTAGCACCTCAAACGACCATGAAAAGGCCATGGCTGTTAGTAGTGCTGACTCCTAAATAAATGCCATATTAGATAAAATGCACAGACGGGTGCTTATGATACTTTTATTGATTTATGTTTTAAACATAGAAACATTTTGTAACAAAATTATCTGTGGCTACCTGGAGTGAGTACATCTACATTTATGTTGCCTGCTAACACCATGATAGCAGCAAATTTGTTGAAGCATTAGGCAGCAGCAGCAAGATGCACATAGGGACAGGAGAAAACAGACTGCATCTGTCTTAGCTTCATGTGCTATAGGAGTTCAAGCACGACTACACAAAACAGAGGGAGAAAGAAAATGTACCTGGGGCAGGGCAACATTTCCTAAAAACTCTCTGGGAATGATGGCTGGTTTACAACTTACATAAAGATTCTGAGAAATGTTGCCAGCAGTTCACAGCTGACTGCCCATTTAGATGTTATATATAAGAGGCAAAAATAGCCAATTGTTGTGCTTGTACAGGACAGGCCCCTTCTGTGATACCAGGAGTCAGTGTTGATTGCTGGATGAAGAGAAGAATAAATCTATGCCTGCTTTCACTTAACCTGCTGGGTTGTGCCAGAGTGCTGTTCCTCAGGCCATTATGTTTTGTGTACTTTGTGTTGGGCAGTCATGGAAGGATCAGAACTGAGAATGGACCCCTCTGCAATTGTCACCAGACAATGCCTGCTTTAGTAAACTAGGATCTTGTACTGTCACAACTGCTGAACTTTAAGTGGCTCTTATAGAGTAGAGAACATGCAGAGTTGGAAGGCACCCGTCAGGATCATCAAGTCCAGCTCCTGACCTTGCACAGGACATCCCAACAATCCCACCCTGTGCATGAGAGTGTTGTCCAAATGCTCCTTGAGCTCTGGCAGGCTTGGGGCCGTGACCAGTCCCTGGGGAGCCTGTTCAGTGCCCAGCCACAGATTCATGCCATTCTCTTAGGTCCTGTCACTGGTCACCGGAGAGGAGAGATTGGAGCTGTCCCTCTGCTGCCCCTCATGAAGATGTTGAAGAGCACAATGACACCTTCCATCAGTCTTCTCCAGGCTGAACAAGCCAAGAGCCCTCAGCTGTTCCTCATACAGCCTCCCCTTCAGACCCTTTCCCATCCTCGTGGCCTCCTTTGGAAACTCTCTAATAGTTTAATGTCTTTTTTACGTTGTAGCACCCAAAACTGCCCCCAGGTCTGGAGGGGAGGCCGCCCCAGTGCAGAGCAGAGCAGGACAATCCCCTCCCTGGCCCGGCCAGCGATGCTGGGCCTGATGCCCCCCAGGACAGGGATGTCCCTCCTGGCTCCAGGGTGCTGCTGGCTCATGTCCAGCTGGCCATTGACCAGCACCCCCAGGTCCCTTTCCATGGCACTGCTCTCCAGCCTCTCATTCCCCAGTCCATACACACAGACGGGGTGCCCAGTCCCAGGCGCAGGATCCGGCACTTTCCTTGTTGAACCTCGCAGAGTTGGTGCCTGCCCAGCCCTCCCATTTGTCCAGGTCTCTCTGCACGGTCTCTCTGCCCCCCAGGGAGTGTCCAGCTCCTCCCAGTTTAGTGTCATTGGCAAACTTACTTAATATTCCTTCGAGTCCTGTGTCCAGGTCGTTAATGAGGGTGCTGAAGCGCACAGGGCCGAGGATGGAGCCCTGCAGAACCCCTCCAGTGACCGGTGCCAGCCTGGTGTCACCCCAGCCACTGTCACTGTTTGTGCCTGACCCATGAGCCGGCTACTCACCCACCTCACGGTGTGTTTATCAGCTGTGGGCTACACAGTGTGTGCAGAAGGATCCTGGGAGAGACAGCACTGAAAGCTCTGTGTTGCTTAAGGATGAAAATTAGACCAAAATATGTAAATGCTATCAGAAAAGAGAAGTTCTCTTTTGATTCTTATCTACACTTTTCCATGTACACAAATAAAAGGCAGGCAGGGGTATCCATTCCATTTTATGTTTATTATGAAAGTGATTTTAACAAAAGTTTTATTACATGCTTCATTTTGAACTTTGACATAGAAATCAAAGCTATTAATATACAGAGGCAAAAGGAAATGTATTTTCTTATAAGGTACATTTACAACAACATCTTCTACTATATATCTGACAGAAGTGTTAAAATATTGGCAAAGCTTAGCACTGTATGTTATTTTCTAAGTATCAAATTTTGTACAGTTATTCACTATCCTTGCTCTGAACTATTATCATACATTTCATATGGAAATAGCTGTTTGTACACAATTTACATTGGTAATAAAGCTTAGAAGTCCCAGCAGCATCTACAACAGTTTAGTTCAAAGTGTCACTCCCGTACAGTGATTTACACGGAGCAAATTGATGCAGAAACCAATATTACACTCCGTGTGTTTCCCCCTGAAGTCCAGCCTCCCAGAAATTCCTGCTTAAACTGGTGATGGACATGATCATAGAGAACTTTTCAGGTGAAAGTACTACTGACCTCAGTGGCAGTTTTGCCTAAAATAGGCTGATCCAGTATGTTTTATCAATTCCACGGCTACCTGTGACTATAGAGATACCACAGCTTCCTGTGCCTTTCAGCTGTGCTTGGGTGTAATCTATTGAATTCCCTTTTATTTTATTTCTCAGTTTTGTGTTGTTTCTTACCCTTACAATGGAAGAAGAACTAGCACTAACTTCAAAATACATATTCTTTATACGTTATGACAATGGTAAGCACTTTAGAATGACACGTCTGTTTAAATTAGCATATTAAATTGTCCCAGAAAACTCTTCCTGTGACGCCAGTGAGACTGAAGAAATAACAGGATCTATAATCTGGAATGATAAATCTGGCTACTGCTCACATCCACCCCAGTCTCCTAAAGAGTCTTTATAATCAACATGTTGTGTCTCTGCTGCTTTCAATGCAAATTAATGACCTTTCTAAGTTATAAAACATAGAAAACAATATTTACAAAATAATTTTAATTAAAAAAGTAACAAAAACAAACTCTAAAAAAGATATTTTCACAATAATTAAAATAAAGTTTAATTAATCAAAGCCACTTTTTTCCCCTAGATATTGAGAAATTCAGCTAAAATTGAATTGCAATTGTTTGTATATCTTTCAACTTGTTATCTCTGCTTTCTGAATACAGATGGTTTAAATTATTACATCTAAAGGTACTTCTGTACATTTTACTCTTGTATATTACATATTAATTTTATAGATTAAAAGCTTTATGATGAAACAATAAATAAATGAAATAACAAACTGGAATTGTATATATTCAGATACTTAGATAACAGGTTTTTGACATTGTTTATTTCCCAGTCTGTTTCTATTCAGATGAGAGATGTTATGGTAAAACATGAGACTTGTCTCTGAATCCAAGTCTCATGCTGAGGAGTAAGTTCATAGTACCTTACAGAAATTTCCCTCCTTCCATAAATTCTTATGGAAGACAAAAGTATTCTTTTTCCCAAGTGCTTACAGCATTTAAAAAAACTACTTCACTAAAGTCTCAAAGTATTGAGATTCTACAAGAACTCCTTCAGTTACTACCATTCCTGTCAATCAGTGGTTTTAAACTATGAAAAAATGCAACTATCTGAACTCATGACAGAGATATAAGGAACTGTGTGTGTCGCTCATTCCCATAATTAGAAAATCATCCAAACCCCTGAAGTGGCTGAGAAATTTGCCACTGGGTTCAGTTGTTGAAGATTTCACTCCAGCTTCTTTCTTAAGAGCATTCAGAGGTGTTTAGAGTCCAGGCATGGGAGCTGTCACAGAGCAGGTGGGTTTTGCTGTCAAAGACCTGTCAGCAGATCCTGTATAAGAATCATGCCACTACCTGTGCTCCTGAAGTTCCTAACCTGTTATCTGCAAGATTAAGACTGGGTTGTTTATAGATAAGACTCATCTGAGATTCAAATCTGAATCTGCTGGGCAGGCTTATAAAGGGGCATGGGTGGGATTTGACTGTCCTTTTGGAATGCTGAATGCATGTAAAGGATGTTTCTCGTTCACGTGGCAGCATCCTTGCATTCTGCTCACAGACAGGACTACAAGTGTGCTCCTTCAAACCTGCTGACATCTCAGAATTTGGACTCTGAAAACTCTGTGACTAATCCTGTATTTATTTAAGCTAGTCTAAAACTAAACTAAACTAAACCTAGTTTACAAGGTAAGCTACTTTTAAGTAAGCTTACTTACTTTTAAGTAAGCCTACCCTAGAATGAAGCTGATGCGTAGGAAAGATTAGTCTAAATCTTAAGTAGTCATAACTTTATTCTATGGGAGAGGCACAATGAGGAAATAAATTTCTTTTGAAAAGTTGGTCTTTAGGTAAAATTCTAATGTATGATGGAGGAAGGAAGACAGGGCAAGAAAACAGGCTGAAAGACTTCAGCAGTTTTAAATCCAGTTTCAGTGAGCTAAATCTTCAGGCAGAACAAATGTTGCTATTGCAGGCAAGATGCAGGTGGCAGTCTATTGAATATGTAATCCTGATGCTCCCTGTACTCAAATGACACACACAGCCACCTTGTCCTCAGTGCTTTCAAGGCACAGCTCAGGGCTTGGTGAGCAACTTCTGGTTGTTGCAGTGTCCTGGACTGCAGGAGGTGTGCAGGTGGTGATCTGGTGGCCTGTGAGAATGTCTGTGAATGATTCACCACCACCTCACTAAAAATAAGTGCAGTATTTAAAGCAGAGAGAGAGGCTTGAAATGGTCAGTGCTGCAAGTGCAGCTTTTAAGCATACAGGCATTTGCAAATTGAAAATAAAGAGCTCTGCTTGTGCCACAGAATTGGGCAATCACAAATGGGCACTTCTTCAGGCTATCTGTAATAACACATAAAGATGTTGTTGCACCTATCCTGCGGACAATGTGTAACTCTAAAAGAACAGATATAGGGGTGTATTTATCGATATGTTTAAGTGCAATATCGCATATTCAGGGTAGAAGCTAAAATTTTATATTCTGCAGTGTTCACAAAGCTGGTTTTCTTAAAGGCAGCCGTATTTCTCCTTGTATGATTTTTGATTCCCAAATGTGTAGGTCTAGGTCTTCTCTGTAGAAGACATTCCCTGTTGTTATTGTGCAGTAGCAACAGGTATCTGTAGCAACAGGTTCTCTGACTTTGACAATGAAGGCATCCTGCACTGACAAATGAAGAGCTCAACTCACCTATTTGGTGACTGCCAGTTTCTGTAACTATAAATCTAGTAGGAAAGTTAAAGCATTTTTACTCTATAGAGCTGATATAAAAATTCTGTGCTGTTCTACGAATCACCTGAAACCAGTTCAGATGGACCTGTATACCACTTGTCCTTCCCTATTTCATTAGAAGTTTGCACATCCAAGAGCAGAGTTGCAAGCATTCAAGCACGACTCATTTTCTCAGTATATCAGATGTGAACCCCCGATATGTTCAGAACCATTTAATTGTCAACTTTTGAAGGTCAAATTATTCTCTTTCTTTCAGCAACACAAAGACTGTGTTTGCCACAGAAGTCCACGGGTGCCTTGTCCTGACTGTGGAGTCCCAGCCCTGACGTGGCTCTGGGGAATATGAGCTAACACTCCCTCTCACATTGTCTGTCAGGAGGAACAACAAATCCCTGGCTTGGTGTAGTGAGGTTGTAAGTCCGGGCACGTGGTACCAGGGTGAAGTGCCACTGGTCTCACCTGTATTCACCTCCCTCAGCTCTACCAAGGTCCCACCACCAGTGGCCAGAACTGGGACGTGTCCCTCCTGTGGTCGCTGTCTGGCACTGGATTTCCCGTGGAGCTAAGAACATGGAAAATGTTGCGGTGCTGCCAGTGCTTTCTGGACTCTGGCATTGGATTTCCCATGGAGCTAAGAACCTGGAAAATGTTGCGGTGCTGCCAGTGCTTTCTGGACTCTGGCACCAGTGTCATACAGTGGTATTATGTCCATGTTGGTTGTTAAGCAAAAATTTTAGCAAGGATTTTACTAAACTCAGTGTACAGTACCACATTCCAAAGTTTGCTTGCTGAAGTTTGAAATACAAAATGTCACTGCACATCATTGGCCAAGTGAGGAAGTTATTTCTCTCCATATTTTTAATATATTTTCCTTCATGTCTTTCAGTAGAATGGCTGCAATCCTCACCCATTCTAATGGATCTGAATAATACTCTGAATAACCTATCAGACTCTGAACTACTGTTTGGCTGAAGTAGTTTTTTAGCTATACACTCGTATATAATTGAGTACCTGAAAAGATTTTTGCTTTTGAATTTTTTTTTCTACAAATAACTACTGTTAAGGAAAAAAAAAAAGAATTTTTTTTTTTTAATTCCAGGCACACAATGAATCTAGGGCTAATGAGATGTTCTTCTTTGAATGTCCACCTGTAGTAACCCTTAGTGAATAATTAATAAAAGTAGTTTTAACATCCTCAAAAAAAGATAGGTTTAACAGCCTTTAACAAAGGACTTTTATGGAGAAGTTAAATTTTTTAAGGAGGGTTAATGTGTATATTAAAGAGAAAGTTCATCAAAGACCTGAGATGCATGAGTGAAAAAAAATGAAATGTTAGACTATAAGTTCAGGCTGTTCAGGCATAGAAAGAAAAAGAATTATACTCTTCAACAGAAAAGAAGGCAATCAAAATTACAAGATGGCTAAGTAGAAAAACTCAACAGAATACTTAGAAATTGAGTATTCAACCACTTGTAGCCAACAGAAAGCAACTGTGTAACTTTAAGCAGTACTTGCTCAAAGACAAAAAAAGAGTGTAAGAAGTTAACCACAACCACCCCTAATGTATGTTTTTGAAAGCATCCAAGGATGTGTTAAACTACAGGATAGACAGGCAAAAAAGTGCAGCAAAGCAAAACTGTATGTTAATCTTTTTCTGAAAGGATGCTGCCAGGATAGTTAATTTCTCCGTGTAGTAAACTTGTACGATCAAATTGGAAAATGATCCACAAGAGAAAGGGACTGAAAAGTAAAGAGGCTGAACTACTAATACAAAGAAAAAAGCGACTTTCTCATTGAAATTAGCTTCTGTGCCAGGAGACAGCAGGAAACACAGGATTTATCAGCATGTCAAACCCAGCAGCACCTGTTGCTCTGTGAGCAGGGCCTGAGCACAAGGCTAAAGCTCTCCTTTGCAGTCCCTGTGGTTGATGGGCACTGTGGCTACGAGTTTGGGATAAAAAGGAGTGCCAGGTCTCTGAAGACACAGAACCTGCCCTCCAACTCCTCCGCAGAACTGTGTCCTGTTCAGCCCTGAGCCCCCCGAGAGTCTGGGTCTGTGACACAGGTGTGTTGCCAGTGTTTTGGAGACAGCAGGTCAACAGGAATTCCTCCTTGGTGAGCTCCTCTCGTGTGTGTTGCCGTGAGGGTAACTCTGTTGGTCTGCATGTGAGGGGTTCCCAAGGAAGAGGCAACAGCTGCCCCTATACTGGACAGCAGATGCATCTTAACTGATGCTATTTTTCCTGGAATAATATATATTGAAAGAGATTGTCCTAGAGTAAACCATTATCCAGTATTATAAAACCTCAAAAGGCTTAAGTTTGGTGTTAATAGAAGTGACAAGCACTTGGAGAAGTCATTTAATTGTCTACACAAAGTTACATATAGATATGAGTAAATAGGGTGTGTGGGAGTAAAGATTTAAGCATGAATAATATTTACAGTAACTAGAGATAACATTACTAATTACCCACAAATAGAAGTATATATTTATATATTTATATATTGTACTTAATTAGATGTTCTCTTAATGGAAAGAAAACCAAGACTATTAGTGTTGTTCATTTCTCACATGTCCTATTGTAAATGTCTTTAAAGGGACCAACTGGTGCATGGAAATCCAGAGCTAAATCTTTTTGCAATTACATAAAGGACAGTGGCAAACCTCTGCAGAAGTTTAGAAGGGGACAGATAAAAACATTAGGACATTAGGGCATGGAACTCAATCTCATGTAATTCATAACACAAAATTATAGATACTTTTGTTTGTTTGTTTTTCGTTTTCTTCCTTTTTGATTTCTACTTGGACAGAGGTTCCACCAAGCAAGAAATGAGAAATAACAAAATTTAGATTGTTTTGCTTTCTTCTAAAGTTTCAAATATAAACTTCAAGTGCAATTCAAAATCCAAATATTATTCATACTACATACTTTTTTCTACAACAGAACTTATCTGCAGGTAGTTTAATCATATTTGAATAGATTCCTCCTTTGTTTTACAAAAGTTCTTGTTGATGAGAAATAAAAAGCTAGAAAGAATATTTTCTACATAATGAAATTTCAAATGGAAAGTGAGGATACACTAGCGCAGACACAAATTTGGATCTACAACTAGATGCACTCAGGGATCACAATTTTTTTTTTAGCAAAAGTCCCATTCAGAACATTGACTTTTAACAATTATTATAGGTGTTCTTCAATATACAACTGATAACAAAGACTGCAAAAAGAGCCTTCAAATTCACAAATGTTTCTGCTATGGAGGAAAGACAATATTTGATAGGAATGCAAAGTAACCAAAAATTGAATACCACTATTTGTATGGTCGTAGAAATCTGGAAACTTTTGATCGCAGTAGCTTTATAAATGATCTTGGAAACATTTCTTTTGACTCTTGTGCTGTGTACTTGAAATAGTTTTGTGGGTGTGCCAGTACATCAAAAAGAGCTTTAATCAGTTTCTTGTCCTATGAAGAAAGCATATATATGTTAGATAAAAGTTGTGTTTAGATTCACTGTCTGCACAGGTTTCAAAATTGAAGAACAATCAGGTTTGTTTTGCAAAACTTGATACAGCAGTGTAAGGAAGCTGCTCCACGTTGCTGTGGAGTTTTAGAGTGGTGAATCTACCTATTGTGCTGGATATTTTTATCATGGGGTCCTGCACAGGGAGGGCAGCACCAAATTAACCACAAACTGGCAGCAGACGCTGGGCATTAGAATTGCAAACTGCCCCTGCCTGTCCTTCCTGCCTGTTTCATGCTACTGTCCAGGGCCTGCCCTCCACAGATGGGAGACAAGGCAGGTCCTCAGTGGTGCTGATCTGTTTGAGGACTTTCTCCTGTACCTCGGTAAGGTCTTGCTTCAGAGCCTGAGCTGAGCCCGTGCCTGACACTGTGCACTGCAGCTGGGAGCTGAGCAACCTGCAAGCTTGAGTGAGAGAACGTGCAGTGCTGGGCAGGGATGGCCATGGGAGCTCACGGGAGTCCATCAGCTGCCGTCCTTCCAAGCCCTGCATTTACACGGCTGAATTTTGGCCCCTTTTTTCAGTTTCAATTAGTTTGTTGGCACGGGTGTTGCTTGTACCTTTGGAAAACCATTTCATGGACAGCTTACAAAGCTACTTTATGGTTATGTCTTATTGGGGCAAGACAGTGATTTAGGTAAATACAATTTTTAGTGCACAGGAAACTTAATGACTCATTTAAACATTTAAATGCCAGACTGAGGCTGAAGAAGGCCCTTCAAACAATAAGTTCTTCATTGCTGGCTGACTCATTTCTCCAATAGACAATCTTATTAACCATACTAGCATACATTTCATTTAGTTCCTGATTGTGCAAAGGATGTCAGCACGTGCTGCTCAGCCCAGCTGAGCTACTGATTTGTGCTGCTTCAAATACCAGCATAAACCTCAGAAGACAGAGAATTGAATTTGAGGTCACACTTAAACTTTAAATATAATGACTCTATCAAGGTAATAAGAACCATCTTAGGAAAATGCTTAGGAAAAGAAATTCTTGGTTAGCCTCAAAGAAAGCAGAAATTTCTTACCTTTAGAATTTCTTGATGGTTTTCTGATGCATATAACCGGCCGTCTCGAACAATGTCTTCTATTAGTTGTTGGTAATCCTCTGAAAAATAAAGATCAATTGAGTGACTGTTTGTGACATTTTTTTGAAGAATAATAGCCAGACATTAGCTAGACCTCCTCTTGAAGACAGAGCTAAGAAATTTCATATCCAATTAATTATTCAATGCCTCTCAGGCTGATATAATCTAATTTATTCACCTTAAAATTCTCTATTGCTTTAGAACAGTAATTTTTAATTATCCCAATAAATACTAACACCCTTTAAAACTACTCCCTCCAGATAATAATGCTGGATTATCTCCATTTTAGAAATGAAGAAAGAGGACCAGGGATACAAAGTAATTCTCAAAGGTTACATATGTTATATATATGTTATTTCAAAGTCTGCAGCTGAAAGTAATTCACTGGACTAAAAATGAGTCACATCAATTTTTTCTCATTCTTGTGTCCCTATAAGCAGTGTAAGAGAGATCCTAAAGGAAAATTTTCTGTCATTCAGATGTAATAAAAACATGGAAAACAATTCCATTCTCACCATCATAAGTCACATAGGGGACCTGAAATCCTTTGCCACTGTTTCCTTCGTTTGACTTGAACTGAATCCAGAGCTTCCTTGATCTCGAGGTAAATGCAATAGGTCTCTCATAAGTCTGACATGTTTCATATGTAGTAATTGAAGTAGGAGAAGCTAGAAATAAAGTTAAATGATGCTCTTTATAAAACAACTTTTTGTACCCTTCTTCATCTAGAAGTCAGAAATGTCAAATTGACAAGGCACTTCTCAGCTGAGATTTTCCTGAGAGCACAAGTTTTCTGTGATAGAATGGATGTAGTTTTTATTTCCCTTTATAAGAAGTAGGCACAAAGGCAATGGGAGTCACACAGCAAGAAGCTTAAGTAGAAGGTGAGATAGGTAAGAACAAGTGAGCTGCATGCTAGGCAGACGTGGTAGCCAGCACCTCACATGCCCAGTTTGGGGCGTTCATCTGATAGCAATTAACCACTATCAGAATGTAAAGCCTGTACAGTCATTCTGACTGAAGAGTCAGTGATGGCTCCCTGGGTCTGAGGAGGTGACTGGTGACAGCCAACACGGTTTCACTAAGGGCAAACCATGCCTAAAGTCTAACTTTTCCCTGAGGTGACGGGCTTTGGTCACCGTTGGAACCACAGTTTGGGATTAGAAGGACAACTGATGTGTTTTGTTACAGTAAGTGCTCTGTTTTCAAAAAGCTCATCTGGACAGATATTTCCTTTCATCTATAGTGACCAGGTTTCTTCCTTCTGATATACAGAGATGTCAACACAGGCCCTCAGGGATAAAAAGTTGTGAAAACTGTTTTAGCAAGTAAAATACACCATTTCAGGGAGTAAAATACACTGTTTTGAACAAAGCCCCATATAAACAATTGCCTTTCAGGTTTGGTGCTTCTTGGAGATTTAGCAACACGTCACCAGGCCTACATCCTTCATGCAATGGAGGGGTGCACCTCATTGGGTCTCAACTTCACAAGTTGTTGAATTAACTTCCTAATCAAAAACACAGTGCACCCCCCTCCATTCCATATAAAAGTGGGAAAACTTTGGATTTCTTGAGGGTGTCAGTTGTACCAAGCCCCGGCCCAGATTTAGCAATAACTGCAGTGTACATATACTTACGAAGGAGAAGTGAGAGCACAATTTGTACAGATTACAGAGACAGCTCTCCACATACAACTTAGCACTGTTGACTTCTAGGGTGAAAGTGATTTATCCCTTGTGATTACTGGGCCAGACAGAAGCCCATTGACTGCTTTGTGATCCAGACAATAAACCTGAATAATTAATATCACTCTGTTAGTTGTTATTGGTACTTATGTTAATTGTTACTTTTTTAACTTGCTGTGCCACTTCAGTCAGCAATCATTTTAGACACACTGGCTATTGTCAAAGCCATCCCTGCAATGTGAACTCTTCACCCCATCAGTTTGCAGTAAATATAACCCATGTCTGGCAACTTACCACTTTTTCTCATTACTAAAACATCACCACATTCATCTTCAATTGGGAGAAATATCTCAGGTACTACGATGAGTATTCTTCTCTTTGGGGGTGGATTTATATTCCAAATGCATTCAACGTTAGCTGGGTAGTCTCCAGGATAGTTGGGTGATTCAATGTAGCCAGTGTAGTCCCCAAGTTCTCCTCCACAGTGCTGGTCTGTGGAGAAACACAAATTAGCATTTGTGTTAATTGATTAGCTAATTTGAGGTGTTTTTCTAGATCTGTCAAGAGCAAGTCTAAACTCCTCCTTGTGGCTATAGAAATGCACACGTTCTTCAGCTGCTTCTTTGTTTAGTGTGGAAAAGTCTTTAAAGGAATACTTGATCTACAAGGTTGCTCCACCTTATTTGCAAACCTTAATCTCAGGTGCATGGACTGATTCAAAGCTTCATGCAGGCTGCTTTAACATTTGATTGAGAAACACAGGTAAATAAACATCATCCAGCTGTGGAGCTACTCACAGTGGTTACCATGGATACTGTGCTGAGAGAAGGTATCTGGTTTAACTTACTTGTTTTTTAACCTGATTTAGCTGAATGAGTGTGATGGTCCCAATAGCCAGCCCTACTGATTACAGATCTGCCTTGCTTCATTTTAGATTAAGCCAGTTAGGAAAGAATCTCCATTGATGGATCAGTTTTTCTTTCTGAGTTTTCAAAACTCCTATTGAATTTGGCACAAGTTGCTTAAGCTTGATCTCTCCAGGCCTACTCATCAACATAAAATTAGATATAAGTTTAAATATTTTGCTTAACCCAACCCTCAAAATTTATGTAAGGTCAGAAATTGGCTTGAAAATAGAGAGTATCTAAGACAGCAAAATAACAAGGATGGTTTTATTTAAAAGAAAATCATCAAACTTCTCCAAATTCCATATAAATATGTAATTTACTCAAATGACAGTAGAAATGATGATGGGCTTGAAAGACACATGGCACATAATCAGAATAAAAACTTACAGTAGATTTGCACATGAATAGTTAGATGACATTGTTTAATTATTATAGAAACATTCTCTTAACTTAGCATGGTAGAAATGAAAAAAAGGCTTGCCTAAAAGAATCACTCATTCACAAAAGATCAAATAAAACTGCATTGAAATCCTTGGGGATATTTATAATGTTAATTGAAGATAGGAGGCTGCGTACTGCAAAAAAGCCTACACAGAGATCTCACTGTCATAAGCGATTACCTGGCAACTGCAGTATGCATGACCATATTTCCTAATATTTTATAATTATTATGAAATGGCAGTTACTCTGATAGAAGGTATTTTGCTCTACAGAGACACAGAGAGATATGCATCACTGTTAACACAACTTACAGGATCTGGGAAACTGAAGACTCTGTAGTTTGAACTTGTAGCTGGAACTCTAAGAAATCATGCTAAAGCTAAAACGCTCATACACATCAAGTGGTACTTATCCAATTTTTTTCTCATTGTTTTCCCAATTTTTACTATTCCCTCTGGCAGTAGGTATATGCTAACTAGGGAATACAAAACTGAAGTCCAGGCTGACAAATGGAACCTTCAAGCTGCAGTCCAGATCCAAAGATACGGTTTACGTACTAATGTAAATGTAACTTACTTTTGCAATGTGTAACATTAGTGGAGCCATCAAAGTCTGTACTCGTGTTCCCAGGGCAGGTGATGCAGTAGTTTTGACCAAACTCGGGCTGGTATGTTCCCACAGGGCACCGGATACATCTGTGTGTTGTAGAGTTGTAGTAGTGCCCAGGAGAGCAATGAACTGGAAGGTACGAGGTGTATGATTGTCAGAAAGTAGCAACCTCCAGTGCACAGAGAACTTTCCTCTACCCCGGACATACCTGGTCTGCAACGTACTCATTAGGCCATAAAAGGTAGAAAAGACACCAGCTCCCTGTACCTCGCAGTATAAAGGGTCTTCTGACTAGAACCCCATGGCTGGAGCTAAACCCTTATGAACTAGTAATGCATGCTACACGTGGCTCTCCCTGTATTTTAACACATTTGCAATAAATGGAAGCTGATGCAAACCCACCTCAACAACAAAAACTACTTTCACAATAGCAGGAGAGAGGTTTCCTTTAGTGTCTGTTTGCCAGGGCCAGCATGGCATTCCAGTGACTAAACCAAACTGTATTTCCATAGGTTCCTTCTTCAGCATTGGCACTGGAAGTTGGCATTATGGAATATAGAACGTGTTGCATGCTTACAGTTTCTGCCTAGCTCATTCGTGATCAATCCTTAACTTCATATAACTTCTGTGGTGTTTAGTTTTTCTAATTTAGTAAATAAAAATATACAGTACATGAAAGCTTAAGCATTGTCTAATGCAAGTTTGTCTTATTTCTTGCCCTGCAGTGGGGCTGATTCACTTACCAGTTGCAGCACTGACCCCATACCTGCCTGTGGTAAATTCCAAAGAAAGCCATAAAGCCTGTTCAGTCTGCACAACCCCAGGAGACCATTCCTAGTTTACAGATTTTGTGACCATTTTATTTAATCATATGCCCATGCAGCGACAAAGTTTCTTTTAGAGCCTTCAGAAACCCCTTGGTATTGATGATAATAAACCAAAGGGCAAGAAGTAGGAAGATGAATTGTGGAAAAATTTTAAATTCACCTTTGGTTTCACAGTCTTGAAAGGAAACAGCACCTTCATATTTGGTCACAAGCCCACCACCACAGGGAAAGCAGAGGGTCCTTCCTGGTTCAGGCTGGTATGTTCCAAGGGGACAGACTGTACAAGGTTTAAAACCATCTGAAGAATAGTGCCCAGGAGAACACTGCCCTGGAAATTGAAAATTATCATCTGTATTAGTGTGTTGACTTTTCTGAACAAAGTATAAAACCCACTAGTAGTTAGCAAGGCTTTTTTAAACATATGACATCAAGACAACTGCAGACCAAATTCTAATCTTACCTGCAGATTTTGTATCGTTCTTGTATGTGCTTCCTAAAAACACCACCAGTAAATAGAACTAGTTTCATAATATGCTGTTTGGCAACTGTTTCTGGGTATTTTTTGTGGTTTTTTAAGTTTTTATTTTTCAGCAAGGGCTCTGTTAATATTTCGTTAGAACACTCTGTACTTTCACCAAGACTTTCATCTTAGTATTTCAAAGCACTTTGCAGGAAAAAATGAAACTGCACCATGTCTATGAAGCAAGAAATTGCTTTTTTATATCTCCATTTGATATATGTGGATCATGGGGTTTACCAGATGGGATGGTACCAGTCCAACACCTTGTCTATGAGAATACCTGACACCAGCAGCTTTCCACGTAGTGGTGAAAACCAGTGCTTGTCAGCAGCTCTTCTGCCAGAAAATGGTGATTTGTGTAAAACAAATAATTTTGTGAATTCATCTACTGACAGAAGTTTCCAAACTCACTCTCCAGACAGTTTCTGATAGGCATTTGTTCAGCTTGGTTCTTGCTAGCTTGAGTACTTTACTCCATGACAACCTGAGAATCAGGATGTCAAGTTTTACAAGATCATGGCATGAATACATATCTTCACAGCACTCCGGGGAGACCAGCGCTGTGAGGTGCTGCGTATTCCCTGAGGTTGCCTAATCCCAGTATTTTGTAATTTAGCTTCCCTGAGAACTGAGCAGCTGCCAGAAACAACGGGCTTGAAAACAAGAAAGTTTTGAGAGCTCTAGGTAGTGTTGCAGTCTCTTAAGAGCCCTGACACTTGCCGTGAAACGTCTGGGGCATCCGGTATCTTGGGTACTTGGCATGAGCTAAGAACTTTGTTACTTAGGATGAGCTAGATCTCTTGAGTGAAACCAAAGTTCATGTTCTGTCTCCACAAAAGCCAAACTCCTAGGGACACCTGTGGGATCAGAATCTCCAGGATTTACTTGAGTTTCCACTCCATCTGGCTGGAATATGACTGTACAGACCTGCTGTTGTGACACAGACCTCAGAAAAACATTATGTTACTACTTTGAAGACAATTTTGCTGTTGTTTCTAGCAGCAAAAGTGTTCTGCCTGGTCCGGTCCAACAGGTTACTGGACTTTTATATGAAGGCTGATAATGAAGAGTGGATTTGGATCTCAATTTTAGTGTGAAAATGAAGTACTTGTAAAGGCTTACAGACATCTTTTAAAAGAAGAGTTACACTCAAGAGTTAAAGAAGAGTTAAACCCAATTAAAACACTTGGGTTTTAATACTGCTAAAGACCCCGTGCTTTCAGCACCAGTATGTCTCCTTATCTGCATATAAGAATGAGCTAACTTGCCTTCTGTATTGAAATTGCCAGCAGAATAGATCTGGGGTGATTGCCCTGAGAAACCCCAAATGAGTAGGTTTTCTAATTGTCTTTTGGCTTCATATCTGCATGGATCTCATGTAAATTAAGTATCACAGCATGTGTATTGGGTCTGAGTGGCCAGGTTTTCGTAGTGGGGAAGGGGGCTACAGGGGTGGCTTCTGTGAGGAGCTCCCAGAAGCTTCCCCCATGTCCAGCAGAGCCAACAGCACCCAGCTGCAGGACGGACCCACTGCTGGCCAAGGCCGAGCCCAACAAGAATGACAGTAATGCCTCTGTGATAACATACTTAGGAAGCAAAAAGAGTCCTTGCACAGATGACATTGTGGCCAGAGAAGAGCAGGGTGAGAACATGTGAGAGGAGCAGCTCTGCAGACACCCAGGGCAGGGCAGGAGGAGGGGCAGGAGCTGCTCCAGGCACCAGAGCAGAGATTCCCCGGAGATTCCGTGGTGCAGCCCATGGTGAGGCAGCTGAGCCCCTGCAGCCCCTGGAGGGCACGGGGGTGCAGAGATCCACCTGCAGCCCCTGGAGGGCACGGGGGTGCAGAGATCCACCTGCAGCCCCTGGAGGAGCCCACGCTGGAGCAGGGGGATGCCCAAGAGAGGCTGTGGGCCCATGCTGGAGCAGGGTCCTGGCAGGACCTGTGGAGGGAGAAGCCCATGCTGGAGCAGATTTCCTGGTAAGACTTGTGACCCTGTGGGGGACCCACACTGGAGCAGGCTGTGCCTGAAGGACTGACCCTGTGGAAAAGTGACCCATATTGGAGAACTCCTGCCCATGAGATGAAGTCACGTTGGAGAAGCTCAGGGAGGATTGTCTCCCATGGGAGAGACCCCTCGCTGGAGCAGCAGCAGGAACAACATCAGTGTGATGAACTGACCATAACCCCCATTCCTGTCTCCCTGTGCTGCTGGGGGGTAGGAGGTAGAGCTGGGAAGGAATGAGGGGTGTGGAAAAGGCATTTTTGTGAGTTATTTAATTTCTCATTATCCTGCTCTGATTTTGATTAGTAAAAAATTCACTGAATTTTCCCAATTCAAGTCTGTTTTGTCCATGTATTTGTATTTGGTGAGTGATCTCTCCCTGTCCTTAGCTCAACTCATGAATCTTGGTTATCTTTTCTCACCCCTGTCCAGCTGAGAAGGGCAGTGACAGATCAGCTTTGGTGGGTGCCTGGCATCCATTGCAGCATGTAATTCACTTGCAGCTACAAGTGAGTTCTACACAGTAGGCACTTAAAACCTCTGACATACTTGTGGAATGGATGTTCCTCACCTCTAGGGGTTAGGATTTCAGTAATGGTTTATTGGTTACAGGAATTTCTGCTCTGGGAGATATGATGCAAAAGGGCTACTGATTACTGGCACTGAGAACATTTCTAAAAAGGTCTGGTAATCAAAAATGCACTGTTTTATCACATGTGCTGACACATTTCATGGAGACATACTGATTTTGACAAAATCATTGACAGGGAAATTTAAGAAGTCCAAAGCAAGTCCTCTTGCCACTTCCAGAGGAAGAGAAAAAGGGAGAGCTGAGCAGAACAAAAGACTGTTGTGATCTGACAACAAACATTTTGAGATAAATCCACCCTGCAAAAATAATCAAAAGAGTCTCATTTTGTTGTTGTGAAGAAGAGTAATTCAAATATAAGTCTTGAAACAAAAGTCTTTTTCCTGTAGTCGTTATGCTGCTTTTGTCAGTATACTATAGTCAACCTTTGTAAACTCAGACTTTATTTTGATAAGCTATTCTTGTTGTATTTTGAATAAATACAAATCAACATAGCAAAGATGCTCAGCCATTTCAAGATTTTTCCTCTGATAGTTCCTTTATACAGCAAATCAGCAAAATCTACTATATGTTTGGACTGGAGACACTACAGTTATTTTTTATTCAGTAGATGGGAAAAACTGGCAGTTTCTCAAGTGATATCTGTTGTGTCTTCACTTTAGATATCCTTGAAGAAAGCATTCATGTAAATTAAATAGATGAGTTCTAAAGTTAGAACTAGTGTAGCAGATAGGACAGATTTATTTCAAAGTCAAATAATGTATCTGCTATAAACTAGATTTTGATAGTCCGTAATGAAATTAGATAAAGAAAATAATTACCAGTTTTGTCTTGAGATCTTATACTGAACAAATTATGGTAGAAGGACCAGGTCTAATCATCATTATAATTTAGTTTATAAATCATGAAGTTGAATCAGAGATGCTACATCACTTTTCAAAAGCTACAGTGCATTCAAGCAGTGCTGAAACTTGCAGTCGTTCGTTCTGAGTCTGGGTTATAGATCCCTGCAGCATA
Organism: Atrichornis clamosus; assembly: GCA_013400975.1. NCBI lineage: Eukaryota > Metazoa > Chordata > Aves > Passeriformes > Menuridae > Atrichornis > Atrichornis clamosus. The sequence goes on from WBMZ01014843.1 coordinate 22,996, forward strand.
ACTATCTCAAATTTATAATTGCTGCTAATTAGAGCAGGTAAGCTGCATCTCGTGCAAAACAGTAAATGAGCAGGTTAATTTTTAGACTCACCAATACCAGTCCAAAGTTTGGCTCACCATATACCTGAGGAGTCCTTACAGTTTGAGGTACTTCCATACCTGACATGAAGCACAAAGTGCTTTGCTTGGCTTGCTCATTTTCATACCATAACTCACATTGCCGTAGCAGATCCCACCTTCTTGTCAGCAATGTCAGTGGCTGGAACAAGCCAAACCATCCTGTGTATTGCTTGTAAGTGCACAGAGGTTTCTTCTGTTACCTTTACAGGACAGAAGCGTGGAAGGCTCTCTCCTCCTTTAGCCTCCATGCCTCACAGGACGTGTGGCAACACCTAGTTCTTTTATAATCAAATTAAACTTGCCTCCACATTCTGACACATTCCGGGCGCCCACGACTCCCTGTCCGTCGTTACTCGGGCAAGGCTCACAGGTAAGTTGGCCCTCTGTGTCCTGGTATGTTCCTGGTGAGCAAGGAACGCACTGATTCTGTTCTCCGCTATAAAAGGTGCCCGTGCTGCAGGTAACTGAGGAAAGAAAAGGGGAATCTACATAAGGATGTTCATTTTGATCACATTATTTGTCTTTATATCAAACATTTAGAGAAGGTGGATCTCTTTGGCCCCACTACTATAATGGCATACATTTTGCATATGTTAGTCCAGGATCCTCATCAAATGCAGACTCATCTCCACCCACTTACATCAGGGTGAGATCCTTCTATTGTTTAAACTATTAAATGGCACTGTACTGCACTCAAGTGTTTATCACATGTATGTTCTTAATAAAGCTGATAGCAGTCTTAAAACAGTGTCTTGCAGTTTATCAAAACAGTGTGGGAAGCAAAGTGAGCTTTTAGTTTACACCAGGTACATTTATATGTTGGATTTATGGCAGGTGACTACAAAAAGTTTGTCTCCTGAGATCAGTTCTAGAGACTTCCCCATGGGCAATGTATTCCCTGGAATAATTTATGTTACTTGACACTCCAATACCCCAACTGTAAAGCATCCTAAATACAGATATGAATACACGTGCTTTTCTTGCCGCAACAGGACATGTAACTGCATCAAACTTTTCTCTCTACTGGATAGGTGTGGTTAAAATATTTGAGTTTCTAGATACTAGTAGCCACAGTCTTTCAATAACGCTTCTAAATCTCTGTTCTCATATGATGAAAACTACCTTTGAACCAGCTCATTGGAAGCACCTATCAGATCTGACTTCTTTCTGCTTGTAAATCACTTGGTATCTAAAAAGCTGGTAAAATAGATATGCTGATTTTGAATAGATGTTTGTAAGTGATTAGAAAGCTTGCAGTGCTGAGAACTGTCATTAGTAAGTTTGCATGAGCACATTGTCCCCAGCAAAGCACTAGAGCCTGATAACATGGGAAAAGGCTTAAAGAAATTAGGTATTTTACATAAAGTTAAAATAGATTTCCATAATTTTTTTTAATTGGACCTCTTGAGCATTAAATATAAACATATCCATGGATCATGGATTATTTGGTGGCGAGGAGAGTGAGAGTGGTGATATAAGAGTAAATAGATAGCAACTAGGCAAACACCACATTATAGTTTCACAGAATTTCAATTATATTTTTGTAAGATGGGAGCAACTGGGAACTAACTGCCAACGTTGTCTCGTGGCAGGTTTTGATACCTGCCACCTGACAGCATGGGAACGGATCCGTACGTATGCTCTTGTTTTCCTGCAAACATCTGATGAATTCCCTTCGGAGTCTTATGACCCACCGGTGGTGCCTGCGTATATGCTGAGTAATACTGATGTGAATCATTATCTCAGAGACTTCCTCCCTGGTTCACCATGGAAAAGGTAACTTTGGACCGCTTGTTTTGGGGGTATGGCTGAATATTTGAACTGTTTGGACTTACCACACTTTCCATCCTGCAGTACTTGCCCTGTACTGCACGCTTCATGCCCTTCAGTAGCTTTAGCTGGCTTCTGAGCCACTTCATATTCTGTCCCAGAAAACTGAATGTAAAATTGCTGTTTATTAATAGATTTCCTCAATGTTTTGATTGCAGTTTGCAGCTTCTGCTCCATCCTTTTCCGAACACAGTCAATGTTACAGGTGTCTAGATGGGAAATGATAACAAAACTAGAAGCAATTGAGATTCATGTTTAAAAGAGATGCTTAACAAAAAGCTTAGCCTGCATTGCACTATGACACCTCTGTCTGGTTCACTGTCTTCTCCACGTAAACTGAAGCAGCAGCTCACCGTATTCAACACCAGGCCTTTCAGAGGGACAGGACTGAGGCCCACTGAACACTTTCAGGGCCTACAAGTGCACGCTGAGTGCTGACAGCTTGTCTCTGGCATTAAGGTTACACTGAGAGCACAGGGTGAGGGCTGCAGAGAGCATCAATCCAGCTGCGCTGTGCCTCCAGATGTGTGTTCAGTCTACCACCACTAATGTTTCCCAGTTTTCTCTGCCCACACTTTTCTCAGTTGATTAAGAATTCTTGCCACTTCCCTGACCAAAATATCTTTTTGTCAGTGACAAAAAGAAAGGTGCTTTCAGGCACAATTACTTTTTGAATCACTTAGCTAGTGAGGTACCCCTCAAGGTTAAGAAATTTGCTTTTGAGGACTGACATATTTATAGAGTTCAGCCCACATTTTCTTTGGCTGGAATTTATAACAAAATACTCCATCTCATTAATAACTTGAAGCAATTATTTTTCTTCCCCAAGTCTGTAATGAAAACATGACTCTTTCAACTGTGTGATAAAAGTGTTGGATTCTCAGACTGAATATTCAGCAACTCACATTTTGGAGGATATTTTTATCATTGTTGCTGTAGAACTTCTACCTAATCTTTATGTTCCTGTATATCGATTAGCACTTTTGCTGTTTAAAGAAATCAGATTGAATTAAAGCACATGATTTAACTCAAGGCTTTGAAGGAATTTTAATGCAGGTTCAATCTTTGTTCTTTTGGCTTAATTTCATAACTGATTCTTTTCAATTAAGTCTCTGAAACTGAGTTTGAAAAGGCTGTTGAATGAAGCTTGTGCTAAGAGGTGTTCATGGCATCTTGATGAAATAGCATCAAAGAGACTTTAACAACACACTGAGGAACTAAATTCTGATTTCTCTCCACAGACAGATCTTTCACAAACCTGAGACTTCTTCTGACTTCATCTCCACTTCAAACTCTGCAGTGATATGGGATACCTCTTTTGATGGTGACTTGCGGCCTCGGCGTTTTTTCTTGGAGGAATCGCACTTGAGATTCACAAAGGTCACCTGGCAGTTGTCTGTACAAGGGAATTGACCTCCTTTGCATAAGAGAAGCAACACAGAGAAGAAATCAAGTAGCAAAATAGCGAGTGACAGGGTAACAAGTGGTATCTCACTGGGTTATCATGAATGCAGGGACAGGCTTTGTAACATTTCCCGTGTGTTGTGAGACACCTGCTCTGGGCAAGGTTGGGCTTTCTCATTTTGCTAGTGAATGCAGAAGGCAAAAACACCCTGTGGTCATGCTCAGCTGCACAGCAGTACCTCTAATGCCTAAAATTGCCCATCTCTTTTCTGCGTAAGGACTAGAAAGCTCTTTACAGAAATTATTTAAGATCAACAATACTATAACCAGACATTTGATGGTAAAACAAAGCAGGAGAGTCAATTTTCATAAATCCACAAGAATGTCAGGCCTGGGCTTCTAAAAACTATCAGCTGATACTCCATCACTTTCAGAAGTGACAATCATCAGAGAGCAAAGGTTTTAAAAGCCTTTGATCACGAGGTTATGAAAATATATTGGAAGGTTTCATCTGAGCAGGAATCACAGGTTGCTGCAGGTGATGGACCTTCCAGGTCAGGGAGAAATTTGTAGCTCTCAAGCCACCGAGGGATTTCACTCCGAGGGTGTGCTTGTCTGGTACAATCTTACTGTTAGAAGTTCAGATGACACAACAAACACAAAACAGAGCAAGCAAAGGACAAGGAAATGCATCCAAGAAATGCATTCCCATACTGATTGTACGGACCAAAAAATTCAACTTCTATGACTTTAAAAATGAGTCTGATAATCACATCTTATTCACAGGGTAAGCATCTTGATGTCTAAGGCTTAAGTCAATACTTGTGAAATTAGAGACATAAATGTGTAGATTGCAGGGTAAAGATAAAATATGAGTCTAAATTTAAAAAATAAAATCTTTAAGCCAGTCACAATTTTTTTGAATAACTATTTTTACTTTTCTCTGTTCAGGGCTCATATATGACTCCTCACTCATAGCAAAAGGGGTGGTAAGACAGATTCACAACAGAAAATGTATCACCAGTAGATGTTTGGTGTAAGCTGCTAAATTGCTTTAAGCAGCAACATAAACTGTTGTAATTAAACCATTATAATGTACTAAAATACAGAAAATTTACTTAATATTAAATTTAAATGAACTCACATGATTTTAAGCTGTGGAGGTGCCCAGCAATGACACTCAAACACTCCTTAATTGTCCCTGTCAAGAGATCTGTTAAATACATATCACTTTTAAGATCTCTTTTTATTGTTCACCTTTAAAAGTGGTGTTCAAAACTACTACTACTAAAACCACATACCTAGTCAGACGAGTTTTGAAGACATTTGATTATTTGGACTCACTCTGACACAAACTTTATTAATACCACATTTTTGTTAATTACATCTAAAATCTTCTAAATATGTTTTCTAACATCATAACTACTCACTCCATAACAAAAGATCTAAGGCTGTGTAACATCAGATTTTGATAGTAACTTTCCCTTTTAGGGGTTGTCTTTGATGCTACAATGGGATACTGATCCAGCATAAAGCAAACAAATAATGGCTTTTGTTTTCTTTTAAAGATCTCATTCGGGAAAACTAAACCAAACCAAACTGACACTGTTTCATGTAACTTTGCACTGGTCATAGATCTTTGTCTCAGAGTATTTCTGTCATTATCAAGACCAGAAGAAGGAGCAGCTTAATTCCAAACTCATGTACTTTTAAACAAAGATTTTTCCAAGCAACTGGTGAGATTTTCAGCACTGTTAGATCCAAACCCAAGGCACTGTTCACCTGGAGTGAGAACCTTGGCCTGAACTTAAATTCAGATCCAAATATGAAAACCATTACTTTTCTCTTGTCTGCAGTGTGAAAACAAAATATGCAAACCAACAAGCAAACAGAAAAATTAAAATGCTGTATACATGCTAAAAGAAGCCACATACCTGAAACAGCCTGCTTCCCAGAATCTTTTGTTTTTTCTTTGCTGCGAGGCCGTAAATGGCATTTTGCATCTTTAATTTTAAAACGAGCTTTCTGCTTGATTGGAGGGGCTAGTGAATCTGTGGATGTAAAGTAAAAAGCTACCATTTGAGGTGCAGGTGAAAATAAATCTGAAGCTCATTTTTAAAAACAGACTCAAAAGCCTTCTTGTGATATAGAAAAGAGACAGCCCAAGAATTACACAATTTTTACAAGGGGGTCCATTTCCACAAGTACATTTTTTCATGGAAGTACTTACCCTTGGGCCCAGTGAGATCAGTGAATTTGCTAGGACCATGCATGCTCTGCACATATACTTCCCCTCCAGCAGGCCTGCGTATCTTGTTGGATTTTGGATGAATTTGTCTTTTACTATGAAAAAGATTAATTCCTACCTTTTTTTCCCCTGACTCTCTGTCTGTGACTTCCCATGTTACTTGGTGTAGTTCTGCTCTAGCTGGTGCCAGTAAGATTAATTTAGTGGAGCTATGATGTTGGCAATTGAAAACCTTCCAAAGGAACCACCTTAATTGCAGTCTATGGCTTGCAAGCTTTACCCCTCAGCTTTAAATCCAAGGCAGGTTTAATAGTCTTGTTTTAAAGGCTGCTATACAGCCAGGCGCTGCGTAAAAAATGGAGCTGCTGGCTGACTTCCTCACAAAGTCCATGGAGGAAAAGACCGGCCTGGCTGTCACCTGACAGCTGTGGGCTGGCCACTGGCCCTGGAGAAGGTGGAGGGTGGTCACGGGTAGATGCCACAACGTGGGTCCCTCTTTCCTTGGCAGGGCCTTGCTGAGCCAAGACGATAGAGGCAGCCTGTCCCTGTGCCACACGCAGACACAGCCACGTTACGTCACTTCACAGCACTGTACCCCCTAACACATCCCAGATATATAAAAATACATCAGTGGAGAACTGCCCAGTTGGAGAGAAGTACGGCAGGTCATGATTACGTGAAGTGGACTGACACTTCCCACTGCTGGATGTTGTTACAGTTGCTTTTAATTTTGCCAGACTTCAACTTTTTTTAATGGTATCGGTTTTCATTTGAACTGTCTCTGCTAAAACAGTCCAGCCATTTCTGAGAAAAAGATGAATGAAACACCGTAGTGTCTCATAGAAGTCTCACAATCTTATTGGAGGATAACCTTTTACCCTCACAGTAGAAGGATCTGTGCTCCTATGGAAGGGCTTTGCGGGTGAGGGCTGGGACCTGCCCTAGCCTTCTGTTCTTGTGCTGCTGCTGGGTCCCTCCGGCTCACTTCCAAGTCTGGGAAAAAATCCCATTTGGATATTCTCACAATTGCCTTGCTAGACTATGGAAAGCAAACGATTCTAAACATTTGTCCTTACTGACCGTGTCTCAAACCCGCAGCTCTCCCATACTGACCTACCACCACCACCGCAGCCACGCACTCTGCACCGTCGAGGAGAAGCTGCGGAATCGCGAGTGTGCGCGTGAGGAAACTGCCTTAACCCCGGCCTTGCCTAGCCTGGGAGCCCCACGTCCTGCAGCCTGGAGGTCCATCCCCGGCTCCCCACGGCCCCGCAGCAGGACGGCACCCACCTGTGCAGCTGGGCAGGGTGGTGTTGCGCCTCAGCTGAGCCTTGCCGTGCTGCACGGGAACGCCGCAGCTCAGCGTGTAGCTGTTCTCCGAGTCTGGGGGACAGAACACAGTCAGCACGGGGGCAACAGCCTCACAAAGCACCTGCTCCCATTAGCGTTTGATGCTTGAGCTTCTAATGCTGCTAAATTAGGAGACATTTTAAGTGCTGAACTTGGATTTTAAATGGATGAATTATTTTGCCAAAGGCTACTGCTTCACAGTGTTGACTACAAGTTTTGTTTCTTCCAGCACTGAAATGTTACATTTTGTAAGTGATTTGGCACAAGGTTAGCTGTACATAACTCCACGGTGCACAACTAGCAAATATTTTGTGTTTGTCCATGGCAGAGTCCTTCTGTTTTGATCATCCCTATAATTTAAAAAATAAACCACGTACTTTCGTAATAATTTTAGCTTCAGGCTCTGACAGAATTTATTGGTGGAAACAAAAATGACATACTTAGAACCATAACAGTGTTTACATATTGCACAGCTAGAACTGTGTACTGGTGCTTACAAATTAGAGAAATGCACAGTTCCAATAATCTCTGCTAAAGTGAAAATGAAGTGTGAATAGCTCTACTGCATATAACGCCAAGACTAACATGAAAGTAGACACTTGAAAATAATCCTATGCCAGAACATCTACGAAAAAGCAATAGCAATCGTCCCCATCTCACCTTCCCTGCAAAACTGTGTAAAAGAAAATTACCTGTACCAAATGGTAAAAAAAGGTGAGGGGGGGAGGAATGAAATGCCCGAATTTTTATAAATAACACTCAGCTGAACAGAGAGACATATCCACCTTAACCAGGATGGTGCAGAAAAAAATCGTAATATATTGAATTGCTATGACAAAAGGGAGGCCAAAAATGAAATTTCAGTGAATTCCTGTTACTTTCTAATACCAGGTTTTTGTTAGAATTTTCCCATCCCTGCAACTGACACCTCAAATTAAACTATGAAGGACCAAACTTCTACTGTAGCTGACAATCAGCTCTTCTTGTATTTAGTGACATGCATATCTGGCCCAACTTAATTTATAATATTTTGCTCATTTACTGTTGTCCATAACAAAAACTGAATGCAAGAATCATGAATACATTAACAGAGAAAAATCATCAAGACTTAAGAGGATGGATACTTTGTACAAACCTGGAACAAAGAGAGTGTTGGATGGGCATGACAGGAAGCAGCTCTCTATGCCTCCTGTCTTACTACACACTAGCTGAGCCTTGGGAGCTGATTTGGCATTTGGGAGACATTTCACCATCTCTGAGGAGCAAAAAATAAAGAAATGTAAAACAGTCAGACACTGCCCAACCCAGAACCTTTTGTGTACATTTGGATACAACGGTGAGAAAAGGCAGAAGTGGCAAAAAAGCAAAATGACAGATACAGGCATTTCTAAAATTAGTATGTATTAGGAGAGAGCATCTCGATTTGGATCTTGGGCTTGAACTTTAAAATGAAATTCCTTCATATTTGTAGACCTAAACTCTAGATGAGTCTTTCCCTCCTATCCTCCACTTTCGGACCACCTAAACATGGGTCCAGATCTCACTCTGGAAGGCAGGTGTCTCTGTGAGCACAATTCTGTGTGCGCATCTTGATCTCAGAAGCAACATAGTACTAATGACCTGAGATGTTCTTTCTCCCTTTGGGAGGCACAGCTCTCTGATTTAGCAGGCCAACTACCACACTATGCACAGGAGTCACCCCCACAAAGATCTGTTTATTTAGATGACTACTAACATTGTATTTTTTATTTCTCTAACCCTCATGGACTTTTTAACTTGAGCTCCATGCTCTAGCTTCCGGAGCTAGCAAACTTCCCAGGCAGGCAGAGGTGAGGCGGGAGATGCTGGGATGGAGATGGACAGTCCTGCTGGTCCCTTTCAGCCTCTGCTGAAATGCCCCAAACAATGAGGGGACCCTGCAACACACACAGATCACAGAGCCATTTCTAATCAGTGCCCACTGCATGAGGCACATTGAACTCATGCAAAGGAAATATCCGCTTCTCCTCTTGGCTTCATGGCAGGATGAGGACAGAGTATCCTGCAGGTCTCACAAGGTACTCTTCATATTCAGCTAAGGGAGTGCTTGTATTCTGGTTGAAACCACATGAAGTCGTTAGTAATTGTTGGAGCAGTCTCTGTGCTCCACCCTGAGATGACGGTATGACACTGAAAATCACAAACCTGCTTTTATTTTATTGTGCCATCCTTTTGGATTGAAGTATTACTTCAGTACATCTTTTCTCCCACAAACAACAAGGTTCATTCTCAGCTGCAGCTGGCACGTGCCATCACTCCCTACAGGGAGGAGGCCTCACAGCTTCCCTCCTTTTTCCCAGAGGGTTCCCCACTGCACTGACTGCTGACCACATGCAGCTAGGCACCTCTTCGAGCAGCCATTTCATACTGCATCAGCTGCTTCAATCTCAGCCAGGTGGCAGTAGGGCAGTTCTTGCTTCAGCCCCATATAAATGCTGTTTCAGGCACATGATTTTTCTCCAAATGTTTCTTGCTATTTCTTCCAAATCTGCTCACCTTACAAGATGGGCTTGGCTGACATTTGTTTTTCTCACGGCTGACTGCTACGGCAAACGTCATTTTTCCTTCCTGTCAGCTCACCACTGGACCACAGCAAGATAAGGATTGTTGCTTCTGAGAAGAGAGCTGTAGCAGCTAGACTGGTTTGGGTCTAGCAGGGTTTGGGAAAAGCCCAGAGAAGCTAGCATGGAACTGAGCAGTTCCAGTGCAGTACCTGGAGTGAGTGTTGCCTGACTTGGCTTGAGTGCAGAGGAAGGGTCCCAACAGCCACCAGCTGGTTCATATTCCTGGCCTCACTGCTCGTTAAATATATACCAGTCCCATAAACGTGCCTGATGTTCACATCACAAATATGGGAATAAACATCCTCCACTCATCTCCCTCCTAAGGTCTTTGTGTTGCTTTGGTGATGTCTTTAAAGAAACTATTTGGACTGAGGAGACAACAAAGCACAAAGTGCCATTGCTGAGCAAAAGAGGGTTTTGTTATTGCAAATGTCTCCAAATCATGTGGCATTCAGGATCACTAAATATTCTTCTGCTTTTTTATTGTGCTTTTATAACAATGTAGAATATAGTTTACTCTCAATGATGTTGGAATAAAGGCAGGTGATCAGCAGGGAGATGACACTCATTTTAAGACTCATTGAAGTCATCAAATACAACAGTGTGTATCAATAGAGAAGGATGTTCTATTTCCATCTTCCAACTGAACATTACCAATATAAGGAGAAATTTACAACCAGAAAAACATTTTCAATACAGCCTCTTACCATGGGAAGAGTATTCTTAGTAGGCTGAGAGGGAATATAGCACAAGTAGTGTAACTTTATACCAGATCTCAAAAAATTTTAGTCCCTGCTGTTAATTTACAAACTCCTTTCCTGAGGAATAACTGGTATAATACAAGAGAGACCTAGTGGATAACTAAAAAACAGGTAACCATTTCTGACTGTCACAATACTTAATTCTCTATATAGCAGGCAAGGTAACATACAGACAGGTAAGCAGGAAAGTGAAGCACTTAGTTGTGGTTAGGAAGAACACAGAGGCAAAGGCTGAACCCCAACTCGTGGTACTCACCCACCACCCCACCCCACCTGGGTTATAAAGTGCTTTCCATACTGCTGTATCCATGTAAGTGAAATAATGCCCCGATTGCATGATCACACAAGAGGCCAGTGCAGTGCTCTCTGCTCCAGGCTGGAGTGCTTTCTCTCAGTATGTGCAGAGATTCTCTGCAGGGCAGTCCCCCCTTTTCTTGTTCTGTCTTGTTCCCAATTAGGTATCAGGCATCATCCCCAAATGTATCTGTAAGTTATTTGCGGCTAAAAAATTTGGTTATGAAAAACCTAAGGTATGCCATTCTCATTAAAAATGCAAAACCAGAATTAAAATCTCCCAGAAAACGCCTGAAGCCATGACCAAGATTTGCTGTGCTTCATATACGACTCCAGGAAAAAACTCATATATTTAAAGGATACAGAAAGTCAGGCATGCCACAAAGTGGCACTAGGAGCCATAATTTTAGTGGTCTCAGGGTTTGTGTTCATTATGATTAGGACTTTGACATAGCTAGTGTCAGTACTTTATATTAAGCAGAATACCTTCGGATATGACTTGAAAAATTGGGGTATGGCTCTGTGGATATAGATATTAACCAGAATACCATCTCCTACTTGTGAACAGCTAAATATTTTGAATATTCTAAAAAAGTCTTAGAGGGAAATACAGTTATAGCTCACGTTATAGAGGTGGAAAAAGGGCAAATTAAGGACAAAAGTATAAAATAAATAAGATAATAATACTTCGATTTCTGTGAATGGACTCATAAGCTTTAAAAAAAAAATTCCACACAAATAAAATCCAACATATTGCCCATTCTCTAATCCACCTGCAGTTGTATCCTAGCCCAGGGAGCCCATAGGATCAGGTGTCATCTGAGTTTGTAAAGTGAATGTGGGGATCTATATTGTGAAAATGCAGCATCTCTCAGACGAATCCATGGGCTTTTCCACGCTCCTGGAGAACAGGAGCGTCACCAGAGTCTCTTCTGAGTCACGCTCCCACACTTACCAACGCAGTCCTTTTTATTCCAGTGCAGTTTCTTTCCAGGTGGACAGACACACTCATAGCTCCCCATGGTGTTAAGACACCCATAGTCACAGCTACCATTTCTGATGCTGCATTCATCAATATCTGAAAACACATTTAAAGTTGTGAAGAGTCTTAACCACATGTGCACGTATACTGTGCATTAAGGTATTGTGTACATAAGGAAATCTATTTCTACTGCATATTTTACATTTGAGTCTATATACACACGTATAAAGCCAGACAATACTTGTGCCAAACAACTCTAGTGCATATTGCATGTATTTGTCCTTAGACATGCACAGCTCCTGCTCTCTCAAGGATTTATACGTATGATACAGTTTACTTGCCAGGACTAGTTGCACAGAAATTCTTGGAGGGACTCACAAGATACAAAACATGCTTGAAAGTCTCTGCAGCATCTGGACAATAATGTATACTGCCTTATATAGAAAAATGTCAAAGGCATAAACATCTGTGAGGTTAGATCACTTCTGCAAAACAAGGAGATAAATTCTCCATAGTGATTCCCAGAGTTTGCTTTTAGAAATGATTTAGGTGAAGGAAGAAATTATGCATTTGATAGAAACTTAGCAGCTGAAGTGTTAGACTTCTATTCCTCATATAAAAATACAAGGTAAAAGTTTGCAAGAAGGCAGAGAAATTATTGTGCATGTTATCATTGATAGTCCACATAAAATCTTTCAACTTTTGGTACATTAGGAGAGTATTTAGCCAATATGAGGTGTATCCTTTTTAGTCTATGCAATTAGTATTTATATACTTGTGCCAACAAAGTCAATCTCTCATCTCCTCTCCTCCCACAACCAGAAAGGATGTTTATTTATTTAAGGAGCTGGAATGACACCAAATCAACAGGAGATACATGGAATTGCTAATACCCTGGCTTAATGGCAGGCCTCAAAATGTAAGAATGTAATGTAGAAGGAAAATTGTCCCTAAAGGTGTTTGTAAGGGAGGTCTGGCCATAAATGTTCACAGGCTGTCTGTCTCACTGTCTTTCCAAATCACGCGTGAGCCCAGGCGGAATTGTGACTGCCACATGCTGATCACTGTGTGAATCTCAATGGCTTGCAGGGACACAGTCCCAGCTCACTGCAGGTCTCCCCAGGCCCCAGTTCTGGAGCCCAGAGAGCCCACCTGGAGCCAGAGGGTGAAACAGAGGTGAGAGGTGGGGCTGAGGAGGGTCTGGGCTCAAGCACACCCTGCACTGGGTAACAAATGTGGGCCCATCCGTATTAGCCAAGCCTTCCTCTGGCATCTTGGGACACTTGATAGGAACATGGGAGTATTTATCAGGGCAGCTGCTGGAATCCAGAAACAACTTCAAGATTGTACCCTGTGTGGTTAAGAAAAAGATCTAGAAAGCACAGACCACATACATAAAAGAAACTCAGACACCTTCATACAACAGACATGTTTCTAGACAACATTATGATTTTTGGGCCAGAGTCAGGATTTCTGGAGGTTCTGGGTCAGCAGTTTCAAAAATTTACAATGGAAAGTCCCAGAAAAAACTTTTTCTGGGAAAATTTGTGCATAGTGGCTAGGCATATACTGAATGGGATCTACTTGTGAACCCAATACTTTTAAGCACACATTTAGTGCACGGTGCTCCTGCCACTGAGCTCTGGCCAGACTGTTCAAAACCAAGCTCCTGATGAAGTAGCCAAGTTCCCAAAGGCATTGAATAGTCCTGCACTGACTTTCCTGAGGTCACGTAACAAGCTGATATATTGCAAGTAGAGCTTTACATAAATAGGCAGTGTAAGCACTACCATTGCCCCTCTAAAAGATCCCCTTAGGACACACAACTTTTTATTACAAGAGATGCCATGAGACAGCAACAAGGGTTGCCCCCTCCACATGAAGTGTCCAGAAAAAGGATATTGTCATGTGGTTTATTAATTACTAGTAGAGGGGAAATGAGATGAAGAGAAAGCTTAGGAAGAGGTGAGTTTGCATCACATCCTTTTGAAGGTTCTTATATTTCTCCCTAGTTTGACTGCTCAGTGCCACATGGATAGCAGCCAGAGTAAGTTATTTGTTTCACTGTAAACGTCACCCTCAATGGGCTGACAAAAACTAAGGACAGGCCTGAGTGGCAAAACTCAGGGCCTGGACAAGTCTGGATTCTGAGCTGTGATTTTGGATCTGCTCATTATGGAAAAAGCAGGAGGTTTGGATCTGGTTGTGCTTTTGCTCGAAGTTCTGCACTGAGTATTTCCATTTAGAGTTTTGGTTCTTCTTTGGTCTTATTTAAAAAACTGAAACTGAACTGAGGCTGAAGGTTATTTAAAGACTGAGGCAAAACTCCACACTTTGAGGCTTTCCCTAAATTATTACATTAAATCATTAAGGAATTAACAGTGAAACTGAATATCAGTGTCTCCACACCTCACATAGCATAGGTCCCAAAAACATTTGGACTCTGATTTTGCTTTCAAACTGCTCTCAAGTGGAGTCTGTTCCCAAATTGCTTCCTCAGATGGATTCCTATTTCTCTTCCTGCCTGCCTCTCCCGTGAATTCATGTGATACTTACCCCACTCTACAGAAGAGATACCAGCATACACCTCCTACACCTTTCTCCCAAAAAAGAAGCCGTGCAGAGATATCACTAGAGTCTCATGTTAACACTACAAAATCAGGTGAACACAGAACTCAGAAGTGAGCGGTCAGCATCTACTTTTGCTACATCAGTTGAACCTCTAATTTAGTCATTGTGGTAATACTGCCCCATGATAAATTAAAAAATACCCTTCTCCTAGATAATAAATCATTACAGCACCAATTCTTTCCAGTTATACCAAAAAGGTTGAAAGCAGTTCCCCAGAAGATGGGAGGAAGATCCACCACAGCCTTCTGTTATGCATTTCACAGGCAGTTCATGTTGCAGACTGGTAAGGACAAATACCAACAGAGCCAAAACATGTAAACTTTGCAAAATCGACGACTTTCTCCTGTTCTCTTTGTTGCCCATCACTTGAAGCCTTCCTTCTTTAAATACAATTGTGACTAACCTCACTCTTGTGGAAGTACTGATCAAAAAATGGAGGGACATTGGTTTTCATTGTTTTTTCTCCTAGGAATGCTTTGGCAAATTTGAGATGCTGAAATTTTAGTCACACCCAGCTTATGCTATTTTAATTTGGTTTTAACTTTATTGCTTTAACATCTTCAGTTATAAAACCTTCATCTAAAAGAATGTGTGGCTCTGTAGACAGTTCACAAAGCAAACAAACACACGTGTAAGCAAAACTCAGTTTCCAAACCTCCACAGTGTGTCAGTCCATACAAGGTGTAGCCTTTGTGGCAGAGACATTCAAAGCTTCCAGGGTAGTTGATACAGGTGTGATCACAAGTCCGTTCAAAGGAACACTCATCTATATCTGCATTAATAGAAAAAGCATTAAGAAATTAGACTTAATTAGGTTAAACTGAATGACTGGAATTTCTCATTGAGTTGCAACATTTTGTACCAATAAAGTATCATTTACCATCCCAGGTAAAATCTGAATAAAATATAATTCTCATTCCTCTAGTGCCTTATAAAGAAAACACTTACAGGTCCACAGAGAAGGACAAGAAGAGGTAATTTGGTAAAGCCCCACGAAGACTGTATTATGTATGTTCCCCAGTAGATGGCAACCTTTAACTTCAGATTACACTGACCCCGCTGGGCTCGAGAAGTATCGAGCTTCTGGGGAGGTTAGTGGCACAATGGAAAAAAGGTTTGGGTTGAATCAATTCCCTCTTTCATTGACCATTCCTCTGACATTTTGCTCACCAGGACAGGGAGTAGTTCCCAGATTTCTGCTTTGCCTACACAAGATTGTACAGACTTTCAGAGGGTAAGCAAAGCACTGCTGGAGAATAAGCCAGCATCAGGAATGGACAGGCTGACCTAACACAGGAAATAATAGTCCCAATTCAAGTAAATATGACCTCTTTCCCCTAAAAAAAACCTAGGCATCTCTAATGATCACTGCTCACCAACGTGAAGCCCTGGTTACACAGTCTCTTCCATCCAGCAGGCTATGGAGAAAGCAACTAAGAGCACATTGCTTCCAGGACAGTACAAAGGCTTGGCTGAGCAGGTGATATGGAAGTTTATTGGACAACAGTCCTGACAGAATGGACTTGCTGAAAACGTTAAAGGTACCCTATGCAAAATAAGACTTTTGAGTTAATTTTATTGGGTTTTTTTTATTCAGTGATTAGTTTTTCTGCTTATGGGTCAGAGAAATGAATACAATGACATTATTTTGGAGTGGTAATTTCAACAAATCTCATTCCTCCAACGTTCCTGAGATACAAATGAATGGAATTGTATTCCTGTAAGTTTCCACACTTTCTAGAGTTACTTTTTAAGAACAAAACCTGACCAATACAATTACAATATATAACTTGGGCTTCATATTGTACCTGTTTGGAAAGCTGTTGGTGTTTGAAAAAAATTGAAAACTCACCATACTTAAGGGTATGCTACCCAATTCCTATAGCCAAGTATTATTTACATAGTTTTGATTTTAATGAAACATTCTAGGTCTCATTCTGCTATTATAAATGCAAATAGTTACTTTCAAGAACCATAAAGTTAAGATTTTCTGTATGTGTACACAAACCCAAAATCTGTGTGAGAGTTTATTAACAAATTTAGAATGTCATAAACAGCTATATTTTATATCACCTCCAATTTTAAATGTTTCAAAACATTCACACCAAAGATAATTCACAATGTGGGAAGCAACCGTTCAGGCAAATGGGTAACATAAAAGGAAATAAAACTGATTAACAAATGATAAACAAAAATCTGTGCTACATGACACTTTCTGTGATCAAGTCACAAAGAGATGACAATTGAGATTCTCTCTTTCTTACACCTATTTAATTTTTAATGCATTTTTGTATCAATTTAAAAATATAATTATTTGAGTTCTGAAAGTAATTTCTTTTTAAGGTTTCCTTTATAGTCTTGGAAATATGCAGCTCTTGAATGCACATAAATGGCAAGCTGTTTCAGTTTTCTCTAAATAAATACACAAAGTAAAATCATTTGGGAATGAACACTGCAGCTCTAGTTTTAAAGGATTTTTAATGCATAAGAAGCCAAATCATACATCATAGTTTCATTCATGTGTAACCTCGTTCACTATATGGTATTACAGGAGATTTACAAAAACAGTTCATTTTCTGGCCTCCAACTTACCTTGAAAGTCTTTTTTTCAAAACCAATTTAGTATTTCTCAATAGTGACCTTATCCTGTACTAGTTTAGTCAATAGGGTTTATGCACTGCTTTCACATGTAGCATTTTTTGCTGCTGCATGTATGGCTTAGGCCATATTTTTCCTCACGTTAAGGAGGATGCATTTCCCTCTTTGCCCGTGGAAACAACAGCCTGCCTGATAACGCGACCAGCCACTGCTTGCCAAGGAACAGGCACTCAGGATGGCCAAATGCATTTCTATTACAAAGATGGCTATTAAAAGCTTTTTCACCACGTAAACCCCACATCCCACCTCCTGCTGCTCTTCTCATAAATTCAGCCTCTGCTGAATTCAGCATCATGCCTTGGCTGATGGAGCAAGGGAAGCCTCCGTGCAGGTTTCCCTGGCTGAGCCTCAGCCCCGGCTGCAGGGACCCAGCTTTCTGCAGAGCCCTGTCTGCACAATCACCAGTCCCCTGAGGAATTCAGCACTTGTCATAGAAAAGGGAAAAATATGCACCACATGCTCTTCATTACAAGAAACTGGTGGTGTGATACAGGATGCTGAAATCTTCTCTCTCTTTTTTTTTTTTTAAACTCTGAAATCTGTGCTCTGTATGCTGTTATCCCCTGGCTCCAGGAACTCTGAAGCTGGCCCTCACACCTCTGTGGTGCTTCACAATCCTTCTCCATATTTAGCCTGAAAGGATGTGCTTATTTCCCACCACCTTCACAGCACAGGTGTATCTCATACAGAGACCGCAGAGCTGGGAATGTGACCTTCACAGCCCCGGGTTCCAAATCCTGCTTCACCACAACAACTGGGAACAAATTTGAGTATCTAAATCCTGTCTCCCTTCGTCAAACTACACTACAAAATCTGGTAGCCTCATCTACTGACATAAAAAAATACAGAAGCAGAGACGTAGCTGGTTACAGTTTCCCCCTCCATGTACACACTCAAACACATAAATATTTTTGTATTGTGTTGCTCTGAATTTGTCCTCCTCTCACCCACCAAAATAAATACTGGTAATTTAACTAATTTAATTTAACTAAGCTAATTTAATTTATTAAATTAACTTGGTCTGAGGTGCTCTTAAAATGATTTAAAGTTATTTATATTATGTTTTAAGATGAAAAGAAAAAATATTGTATTTTTGAGGAACTGCGGTGGAAAAGTTCAACTTGAGGTTGAAGTTAGTATTTTTAGTTGAATTTAGCATAAATTCACAAATAGTCCAGGCTGTCTCAGAACATTTCAGATTTGCTAATGCACTTATTTGACATCAAACACATTCTTTTTACTTTCACTTAGTCAAAAATTCATATCACATTCACCACTGTAATCAGCATAGGTGACTGTGTCATTTCAGCATATTAAGAGGTGTCTTCACAGCTTAGCTGTTCGAAGCTTACAGGAACTGTGGCCTAAATTCATCGCTGGGAGCACGATTAGTTTTCTGCCAGCTTTTTTTAGGAATACTAATGATACGTATAAAATCTAAGACAAGGAGTTCGCTACTTCCCAGCAGACAAACCAGTGGAAGTGCCAAGTTCAGGGGCTGGAGCAGGTGACCTCCAAAGGTCCCTTCCAAGCCCCACCATGGATTCATGGGCACACTGGCAGTGCCAGGCTTCTCTTTTTGGTGTCCTGTGCTGCTGATGGCTCTCCTTCCAGTCTCTGTCCCCATGACATCAAGGCATCATCTTGGGCTGAATACAGTCCAACGTCTCTTCTAGCAATCCATGTTCTCACTTCCAAAGAGAATGTCTGAACAGTGGAAGCACTCCTTAAATTTTCCCTGGAAGGGGTTCAACTTGAAGAGATTGTTCAATGGTTTAATAAAAGAGCAGGATTTCCCTGGGTTTTTGAGGGAAGCAATTTTTGGCAATGGTGGCCATGCTTGATAATATTAGTTTGGCTAGGTTCCTATTATTTCAAGTCAGCATTTGGATTTTATTGTTGATTTTTCAATCATACTTAGCTTTTTTTTTCTTTTTTCTTTTTTTTTCTTTTTTGTTCAGGCTTTCCCATGTTAAACGATCCCATAATGATCTTTATTTTTCTTGAATGTAAAGTTTTTTAGTGGGTGTCAGATTGTCAGTACTGGAAAGTAAATTCTTCTATCTCCAGAAGGGAGCTACCACAGATCAAATTTCTTCTAAGTTTCCTCAAACAGATGTGTCTCAAAGGTGACCTGAGGGAGCAGGGAATAAAGAAGCTCATTTTCCATGCTCATTCAAGTCCCTGCCCTTTCCACTGGTGCTGCCACTAGACTCCCAATTACAGTAGCACCAATTGTTCTGTGGTTTGTGTAATGTGGACAGTGACTCATTTGTGGACGTAGAGAGCTGAGCACCGAGGAGCCATCACACAGTAGTGATTTTTGCTAAGTCTGAACCTGAGCTGGATGCTGACCAGCAGCCCTGAAGTGAAAGGCTCCTTTCTGTACTCTGCTTCCAGTCCTCAAATGCAGTACCCTGTATTCCAGATTGTCATGGCTTTCTTCATCTCTCTAAAATAAATTTCAGAGTAATTAAAAGAAGCCAACGTTCAGGAAATGAAAGCGTTGTGCGAGACATTTCCAAAAAGCATTAGCATTACAAACAAGCAGCTCAGCACCAAACACACACAGGTGAGACTGGTAAACACTGCTGGATTTAGAGATGTTTTAGAACTGCAAGCTGGTGTAGGAATTGCTGTGACTCCCTGCCAGAATGTACATGTGCAAAACTCACTTGCACAGAGATGTGATTTGAGGGTTGTGGTTAAAGAACTGAACAATCTAATGCCCAGCTTTCCGATTTCACATTAAAAATCTACTTCAAAAAGAAGGATTGTCCCCTCTCTTTCTTCCTTAGTGCAATTTTGTTTGTTAGTATTAAGAACAAGTGAAGAAATTGTTTAGAGGAAACAAGTGGTCATCTCAACAGCTTTTCCCTGACACATACACTGAGTAACTAGGTCAACCTATGAAACTGGGAGCCTCCTTCCAAAACACAGACCACATGTCATAACTGACTAAGAGTTTGGTCTTGTGGCTTGGAGTATTTTTCAGGTGACCTGAAAATAAATGTGGCAAGGAGAGATCACTGTTATTTGATGGTGCTATTTGTGCTACAGAGAACAAGGCAGGAGGGGTTCAAAGACAATTTAAAAAAACTGTAACAGGGGCTGGGGACAGAGTGCAGACTGTAGTGATTCTGGACACTGTAAGCAAAGAACCCATCTTATATTTAATTTGTTTGTGTTCAGTGAGCCAAGACATGAAGTATGCACCAGATCACTGTATATATGCAAAATAGATAAATTTAAATACACTATTTCAAATAGAAATAAAATAGAAAATAAATATTTTTTACTTAGAAATAGAATGTACAATAAAAAGGAAATTATTATTATCTATTATCAACTCCTTCATCAGTTGAAGTGGCTCATGACACCCTGAATGCTGATACATCAGTCAAAAATGGTCAGAATATTACAGCAATACTTTAAGGTGCTATTACAGTCATGAGTCCACACACTCCCAATCCTCTAGTTAGCTAAGGCATACTTTGATTACGGCAGCAACGACTGTTATCTATCTCGTAACTGCTGCCCAGGATGCTGTGAAAAGTATACACAGCAAGGAACGTGTGGCTTTCAGATGCAGGTGGCGACGGGTTTGAGCCCCAGGCTGGGAGCAGTGGCCCAGGTGTCCCAGTGCAGTGAGCACAGCAAAGCCACTGCTCGGGGCCGTGGGGTTGTCTCCTAACAAGGTCACATTCTCCTAATGGCAAAAGCCCACAATATACAGTTCTGCTTTGTCCATCTCCACAGCCTTGGTTTATTTTTAACCCCCAAGCCGAATGTGGACTCCGTGCGAGCACTCCACACCATGCACACCAGTCAAACTCAAGGTTAATCAGAATGTTTTGTGTTCACCTTTCTCAGCTTCCAAGTTATCGTCTCCTCTGAGAAACAGAGCCTTTCCCTGTTCTCATTCATTAAGCACACACACATAGAAACTCTAAAGAAGTGTTACACGATGTTTTTAAAATAAACACTAATGGTTTTTTTGCATGTATTTTGGCTGAAAGTTATATTCTGTCTTCTCCTCCCCCCACCTCCAGGTTCTGCAGGGAACTGATACCACCCATGTAATGTTGTTCACCTCACAGCTGAGCCAACCTGGTTTCCAACAATATTTGACAGACATTAGGGAAACCACATATCTTAATCTGAGTGGTTGCTAGACCATAGGGAGTCATGATTCAAGCTATGTTCTCCAGCAAATGGTGGTTTAAATTCAGTGCTAGGAAGGCATTGTTTTGCTACAGCAGCCATGTGATGGGGTTTCCACCACATCTCACATTTTTTGATCCACAGTGACTTACTCCTGTTCACAGTTAGTAAAAATACATCCTCCTTGGCTAAAACACAGACAACCCTGACCAGGAGGAATGCCTTATAGCTAACTTCTCCTTAAGTTTCAAAGCCTACAATAAAAAAAAAACAGTGAAAAGGAGGCAGGGAAAGATGTGGCAATGTACAAATCTTCTACTTCATTACCTTCCCACTGTGTGCTTCTGGAGCAGGCTAACACAAAGGAGGAAAAAAATAGCTCTAACTCCAGGTCTTTAAAAGTAATTGAAAACCTACACCCATTTAGACTTCCCACTGCATTACTGACTTGCACTCAAGTCATCTTGTTGCTGAGACTTAATTGTTAACAACATACTAATGACCTTCAGAAAAAAACAGATCTGGCATTAATTGCTGTACTTTTAATGTGAATGTAAGTGCCCAGGTAGCCCAGTCTCATCTTATGTTTCAGAAATTTGAGTGGGAAACTGTCCATTATGGCTAATGTTGACTTGGACCAGAGTATTTATTTATTTAAGAACTTTATTGCTCCCAGTTAACTATGTGATTAGTGAAGACCAAATGTAGCCCACTAATCAGGGACTGAAGGACTTCTTAAGGAAATTGATTCTGCTCACAAGGAAATGTGCTTTTTATTAGAGATGATTTGTTAGAATGCAAAAAGGTAGTAAAACAAATAAATGTATATAAACAGCAAAAGAAACCTGCAAAATATGCTTGAGACAGAGGCAATAAATAATTAGAAACCTGTGACTTATTATGTAAGCATCCCACTGAGGAGATATTTCACGGATTTAGCAGTACACAACAGAATTGCTATTACTCAGCTTCAGGGATAGGCACACAGTAGCAGTTAGTGACAAGTTCTGCAGAATCTTTGGTTCCTACTCACTCTAAACCAGGGAAGACCACTGTTCCATGCAGTATTTAAACATGCTGCCACAGTTCTGGTGAGGAACTCAAATTTGCTTGTAGCAAAGTCAAGCTAATTTAGTTTCCCCAGACCAGCCAAAACATTTAATTACCTCCTTTATTGACTTGTACCAAACAGTCTGTCTCTGAACTCTAGCAACAGATCTAGGCGGTAATGCTGTGACAAGGTCCATGTCTCAGTCCACATTAAATCCATGAGGACCTTACACAGAAATTCATGAAGACCTGCAGGAGCATCAGGATCATGCAGATGTGCCTCCAGTCATATTCCCACTGGAAGAATTTGGGCTCAATTTTGCTTCTGCTTTGCAACCCACAGAAGGTACCTGATGCCCCAGGGTAACACTTTTTAACGTGGCAGTGGCTTAACATGGACTTCTACAGCTATGACAAATTCCCTCCTCTGAGTCCAACACACCAGAATGGGAATTCTAACCCTTCCAATCCATAGCTGTACTAAGGATTATTACTATTATCACCTACCTAATTGTACCTCACAGCCTCAGCACCCTGTCTGTTTTTATTCCGTATATTGAGATCCTGAAAACAGCTTGTTTTTGTCTTCCTCCCAGCCTATCCGTACCCCTGGTAAGTTCAGAAACCCCATACCTCTGTTCCTGAGGCTGTTGCTCTTAAGAGAGGCCCTGTCTTTCTCTGTCTTCATACAGCACCAAATGCTTTATTAACGCTCTGTGTAGCTCTGGTACAAGTGCAGTGAAGGGAGCCACAGCTGTCTCTGTTGTTTATCATTTTGGTCTGATCATTTTAGATACTCTCATTTTGCTCTAAGGACTATCTGGGCATCACTGACTTCTCCTTCTACTGTGTGTTCTCACACTTCTGCTACATGTCTGAAATGGAATAATGTCTTCCAAGACACAATCCAGAAACTGGATGTTTATTTTGATACAATGAGTATATTTAATGCCAACATTAACTACTCATACTCATTTAGTCAGAACTCCTGCACTTAAGCAGTCTCTAGCATTTTGCTTGGTAACCTCCAAAAGCATCCCTGTTCCAGAAAGGACTCTAGGTGTTTTCCTGAACTGATCCCTTTGTCTTTTCTATCAGTTTAATTTTTAGAGTTCAAATGGATGTAATCCTTTTTAATTGCTGAATTTTGTAAAGGCTGAATAATTTCTCTTAAAATAGTGTAATGCATACCTGATCCTTTCAGGAACAAGCAGGTACCTCTTGACAGATTTCTCATACTATTTTCTTGGGTCTGAGGTTACACAGAAGAAAGCAGGAATGATTCCAACTAAGTAGTTCCCCTGGGCAGGCTGGCTGCCTCTATTAATTCCTATCAATTCACCTCAGTTCAAAGGCACTAACCTTTCACTGGCCCCTTCAGTGGTCAGAGGAACTGCAGTAGGCAGATCCTCCTTTGATGCTAAGCTCCAAGGGTAGAACTCCTCACCCAGCAAACTCATCACCCTCATTAACATCACAGCAACTGGTTTCCCACTATTTACCTAGAAGTTACAGCAAAGAGAACTGCTTTTAGGAAGAACAACATAGTACATTTGGGAAAGTCTTTAAAGGCAGCTTGTTTCCTTTATCTCTGCTATCAGACCTTATCAAAAGAGAGCAGTTGCACTTTCTGTGAACCACTGTGCTATCTCCGGGGCTCGAAAACAGAAGGAGAGCAGGTTAGAAAATGAGACTTGGCAATAAAATTGTAGGCCTAAATTGTTTGCTCCCTCTCCAGAGTAAATACAATCTTTTCTTTAGGAACTCTTCCAAGGGAGGTTTTTGTGATCTCACATATCAACAAATTAATTTTCCCTTGTCTTTTCAGTTTCTTTCAAAAATTCCATATTTAGTTTTTTTTCCACACAGAATCCACAAGCTCATTCTCTTCCACAAGCTTCCCTCAGGATGTCCTCTGAGTCTGCAGAAATGGGGCTGTGGAGCAACATCTCAATGCAGTAAACGCCTATTCCCTTAACACGTGTGTGTGTTCCCCTTAACACACGTCCCAAATCAAATGACCACCACACATTCCTCTTCCTGTTGGCACTGCAGAGCCAATTCTGCTCCCAGGCACTGCGGTTTTGTTCTGCCTCATGCATCAGCCATGGATTTGCTTGCTTTTGGATCACCAAAAGCTTTGCCCAAGGGGCTAGGAAGATTTATGCTTTTGGGTGGGAACTGCAGAATTTGGCAATTTCAGCCAGGCAAGAATTGGCAGCTAACTTTGGGGTCTTCGGGGGTTTCTTTGACTGTAGGTGGTGGGATTTGGACCAAGGCTTTTTCACATTTCTATAATGAAATACATCATTTTCACCACCATTATTAATACATTATTATTTCTCTGCTGTTGGACAAAAAAGCCGTTTCTGATATTTTTCCCTGCAGCAGCATGAAAGACCCCACCACATGCTATTTTTGGGGGCAGCACTGAACTAAAAAACAGAATTATGGTACAGGATTACCTGATAAATTCAATGTTGGCAAATAATAATTTATTCTGCTATTTTAAACAAGTTTGTGCAAAACTACTTGCTAAATCTCAGTTCTGCAAGCAGAATTGGGGAACAGCAGTGTCAACTTTTGCCCTTGTGACTGCTGAGGAGGAAAAGGTGCCTGGCCTCAGAAATGCCAAGCCAAGTTTCCCTCTTCCTCTGATTCTTCAGCTGAGCTCTATTCTGACTTTAGTCAGCTGTCCTAGTAGAGTGAAGAATGAGAAATGCTGGTCACCATAGACAGCTCTGCAGATACTGTCAAACAGAGAAGTTAAAAAAAAGAAAGGGATTTTTTTTTTTTGCAGGTAAGAAAGTTTGCTGGTCTCTTATGGAAGATGGAAAGAAACTACTAATAACTAGACACAATGGTATAAAATTAGTAAGTCTGTCCAAGGTCACAGGCACAAAGTGGGCCTAGGGAGATGTTCTATAAAGGCATTTGGAAGGGAAGATTCACATTGGTACTGATTTTCTCTGCTGAGCGCATCACACTTAATCTCACCATGAGCTCATGGCAGTTCTCTCATCCTACTTTTTCTCCTTAATGTTATCTTTTTGAATAATTATTTTTAAAAGGATTCCTAAATGATTTTTAAAATATATAAAAATGCATTATAGGGATCTGAACCTGAGTAAAGCACCATTATCTTCTAACAACCAAAGCTAATAGTATAAAAATGCCTAAGTACATTTAACTTAGTATTACTAACTAAGGTAAATAACTAAGTATTATTTTTATAACCTATTACTTTAAAAACCAATAGAAAACGAGTTAAGCTAAGCACTTTGTCAGATCACAAGAACTACAAAATCTACCCACTCTTGCATCAGGAAGGGATGGAACTGCTTGGTGAAAGGCCATGTGCTAAAGAAAGTCCAAGTACATTTGCAACTTTTCAGTAATGGCAAATCAGAGAAAGGTCAACAGAGCTGTGGTAAATGAGCCTTAAAACTGTACCTCTGAATGCTTAGTCTGGAGAATGCAAGTGCAGCTACAGCCAGTGGTATTTTTGATTAAATCCAATCTGTTAGCATGTTAGCACCAACAAAGCTGTAGCACTGTGGGCAGCAAGGATGTGGAGTCCTTGGATAACATCTCTTCTCAAAGGTCTGTATGAGCATTTCAGGGACCAGAGTGTGCAAACACATCTTCATTGCTACGTGAAAGGTGCACTCGTGCTAACAAATGCATTGCGTGGCAAAAGTAGGGGACCACCATCCTCAACACACCTCTGTCACTGAATTTATTTCCTTTATAGCTTCCTCACATTACACACAGATAGCCTTTGACATAAAAATTTGAAACAAAATTATTTATGGTATAAAAATAAAGATCCTCTTGAGCCAACTTGCTTGTATGTGTATTTCTGTATGTGACCATTGAACACAATCACTTCCCAGCAACACAAGGGCCCCCAGGCTTTGAGGGCTGAATCTGCTGGGACATGAAATGAAAGAGATGTTGTGACCAGAAAGCCAAAAGGCTAAGTTCCTGTGTGATGAACATCTTGAAAATGGAGACAGAAGTTGTGTCAATGCTTAGACTTCCCAGACATTACTCTT
Organism: Atrichornis clamosus; assembly: GCA_013400975.1. Taxonomy (NCBI): domain Eukaryota; kingdom Metazoa; phylum Chordata; class Aves; order Passeriformes; family Menuridae; genus Atrichornis; species Atrichornis clamosus. The sequence goes on from WBMZ01014843.1 coordinate 49,149, forward strand.
GCTCTTGGGCCTATGCTTACCTGTCCTAGCTCCTCCCCACTCCTCTCCATTACTTGAGGGCTTTGTGGTGCTCAGGTTCCTCTGTTAATCTGAGGAACCCAGCAGGAGGCAATTGACTTTGGCTCCTATTCCATTTATTGTTTTACCATTGTTTTTCTAGGGCAATCTAAAATGCAATTAAAGTCAATACTTTTCCATTTTTTTTAAAGAAAACAAAGTACTTTCATCAAAACATTGCCAAGATTTTATAAGCAAATGTATAATTTTCCAACATCAATCATTTGCCAGGGCAAAGGCAAGCTGAGTTATCTACTGCTATTATAGGAAGAAACTGCTACCACATCAAGGGCTTGGGGTAGGAGAAGCCATATATCAAGAGAAGTGCATTAAAAGAAACTCCAGGCAGGTTTATTTGTTTTCCTACAAACATAAACATGTTTACTAGTGTGCACTCTGCTCAAGCCACTATTTATGGAGCCACTCTCTAAGAGCAGGTTAATGGCCTGATGAGACAACATAATAAAGGCTTTACCCTCTCTGTATCAAGGAAGGAATATTCCCTCTATCCTGCAATACATTTGATTTTTACCCACATTTTTGTAAAGAGGAAACTGTTCTCGTTGCCAAGGTGTTTGTCTCCATCACCCTTTAGTAGCAGCTGCTAGTGAGATTTCTTGAAGGAATGAGGGACTAGAGGGTGAAAACATGCCTGGTGTTATTTGACAGTGCTGAAAGAGCAAGTACAACAACACAGTTTCAGTTTCCAACTGAGAACTCAAATGCTGCACTTCCCTTCACCTCCCGTGGACCTGACTGTGCATTCCCAGCTTACTTCAAACCCTTGCTGAAGTCAAGTGACCACTGAATATATACAAGAATTTCTGCTCTCTGACTCTGCTTCGAAGGCTTGCTCCAAAACTCTGCCCAGAAAGGCTGGCCTCCGCAGAGTCACGGCAGGGATCCCTCCAAAAGCACCAACACTATGCAAATATGCATCAAAAGTCCTTCACCGAGCAAAACCCCAGGAGACACTCCTCCATTCCACTGACTCCATATTTGAGCTTAGATTTTTGTTTTTATCTCACCTGTCCTAAGGCCTCATCTCCAAGTTACCAAAACAAAGAGTAGCAGTTTGTAACATGGCTACTGGAAGAAAATCACACTCCTGTGTTTCAATAAGTTAGACTTTTATTCTCATTAGAAGAAAATACTCTTCTTCTTTCTCATTAGAAGAAAATAAACTTTTGAAAGGCCCAGGCGTACAGATGCAAGCACAGGAAAATGAAACTATTTTTAATATTTGGGGCAGGGTTGTCACTTTATTGCAATTCTGTATAGCACTTAGGGTGAAGGCTATCTGACTGTAATCAATGTGACCAAATGCTTGAGCACAGTAATATGGTATGCAAGAGTGGAGAATATATATACATATAGTCTTTCTCTGATTCTTTTAAAAAACAATTCCTATTGAATTATAGCTTCCAGCATGATTTATCAACAGATTATTGTTTGTGGAAGAATGCTACCTTCCTGCTCAAACTATTCCAAGGCTGACTCATATCCTGGTAATTCATTAATACATAACATGATTCTAGTCCACTGAAGTAATTTCTGCACTACACAAATCATAAACCCTACAGCATCAACTGAAAAATATGCCTCAAATTCTCTTTCTAAACATTAATGGAACGTTTTGCTTGGCTTCCCACACACATCAGCAGGAGGGGGCCAGAGCTGTAAAAAGCAATTTGATAGCAGTATACTTTATAGAGTTTAAGAGTATAAGAGCTACCATACTGAATGAGACCCGAGGTCAAACTAATCTACTGTCTCACTTCCAACAGTAGCCTGTGTCAGAAGCTTCGTGGGAAAATAGAAGTGGAATAATCTGTCCCATCTGCCCTTTCCACATTAGGTCTCATTCTATTAGAAAGTGATTTAAAGCCTAGATTGTGAGGTTTAATATGCCTTCCAAGAAGCAGCAACCAAAGAGCATTCCCCTTTAACTTATAAAAACACTGCTGCAGAGGGTAGAACTGGAGGTGGAGAGATGTATTTGTTTTCATGTTTCAGCAGACTTAATTGCTACAACCAACACTGCAGATACTATCACTTGGCAAACGAATTTGTACTGGCTAGAGATGTTTTTACTTCATACCTGGGGCATTTATTGTTTCTGGGTATGATCTTGCAACCCTTTTTTCTCACAGAGGCAGACTAGTATTCACAGTCTCACTGACACCCAGAGTAACAGAAAGGAGTTGAACAATATTTCTTTCATTGACAGTGTAACATGTTGCTTACCCAGTGGAGTATTTTTTAATCTGATGCAAGAAGCAATATGGTGCTTGTCATAAGCAAGATATTTTTGTAAGGCTCAGTGGCGCAGAATGCCATAGAGAAAATCTGCATAGGGAGTGAACATCATCAGTGACAGGGAAATCATCTTGAATTTTCTTTCTCTGAGCTAGTCTGCTTTCCACAAGCAGCTCCCAGTATCTCCTCCAGTGCATCACCGACTCTCACTGGTCCTTGAGCTACACTGCACTGGCAGCTGAACCAGCACAGTTGTTCATATACAAAGAGTCCACACAATTATAACACACCTGGGGCCAGGCTCGGCTGGGCTGGATGAAAATCAGCCTATATCATGTCGATGTATTTGGTGTGTTAGAGCACGTCTATCTGATGTGGATGAGTGTATGAGTGCACCAAGGCAAAACCACTCTCCTTCACATGTATCACACAAATGAGTGTTGATAAGGGGATGGCTTGAGCCTTTTCCTCCCTCCCTCTCATTCACCACTCCTGCACTGGCACTGGCTCACCCTGTTCCAGTGGCACAAGATAATAAGGACCAGCAGGTTCCCTTAGTGTGACAGCACCATAACTCTGCTCAGTACAGTAGCCTTCTCTCTGATATAAGTGACAGCAAAATGAAGCCCTGAGTCTTTTTTCTGACTGCTGAAGACCTCAAACTTACAGCAAATGCACGTGCAAACTCAGGCAAAAGTCAATGAGGGGATATGTAAGGCTGCTTGCTCCTCACCCCAGACAGCAAACATGCTCTGTGGGATCCCCACTGCCACTTCCCTCCCAGAACACAGGCAGCAGCACCCTCATGGCTTCCTGACATTCTCCACTTGCTACAGTTCAGTCCTGACCATGAGGGTGACAACCTCTGAGAGGCTTGTGAGGTCTCAGCTAAAAACGTCTTTTAAATATTAAGACAAAAACCCAGCCCAGGCTGTAAAATTTCTGCTGGTGCCCTCTTTATACCATGTCATTGGGTTGTGAAGCAGTATGTTATTGCTACTCCAACAAGAAGAGGAAAGCTAAACGCTATTGTTATTGAACATTTGCTTTTTAATGTATTTAATAGGGGGAGAAAAGGAAAGAGAGGGAGTAGACCAACAATTAAACTTTCTACCCCCTTTCACTGGAAAGTTGGCCAAACCATGTTGATGCATTGAATCTGAGGGGCCTGGCCACAACTATTGTCTTTTAAACTGACTTATATGAAAGATTAGTTCTAGCAGTGACATGGATTAGCTGCATGCTTGAATCAGCTCTTTGCTGCTGTACGGTGCAGCTGCACCCATTTAATGTTTCTCACAGCTCACGGCCTCTAGTACTGCACCAGGGTATACTCAGCTGAAACGCAGAGCAAGGAGAGCTGGGGAGCAGCAGTAGGGTAAAAAGATAGCTTGGCTTGGCTGGCAGAATCATGACAGAAAATTCCTCTGTCCTGCTATCCCAAGGAAGTTTCTTGGGATTTTAAAACTGAATAATCCCGTTCTTCGTTTTCACGGTGCAGTGAGAGGTAGAGAAGGACAGATGCTCCAGCCCTGACCTCTGTGGTCCGATGTGTTTTGTTAGGTTATCTCAGATGAGTGACTGTGTCCTGTATAAATCAATGCAAGGGGTGTATCCTAATCCTGAGACCTCCATCCAGTTATGTGACTGGGACAAGGTCAGTTGCTTTATTGGGTTACAAGATCAAATGTGAGTGGCAGGTCACTGTCATGGAACCCAAAGGTGCAAATCTCTTTGGCTATTTTTTATTTTTTAATTTGGTTACTCTGTGTCGAAGATGGCTAGTGATTCAGTGCAGCTGGAGTGGATGCACTGATTTATTTGGTCCTGTACATCCATATTTATCATCAATGGTTCCATACAGAAGAGCATAAAGAGATCTTTGTAGCTAATCTTTATAGGTTTTTTTTAGGCCAAAAATAATTCCCACAAACACTTTCTATCTGTCCTTCCCTGTATGACTAATCCCTCTTTTCATACCCATTTTCAAAATGGAGATACCATGCTGGGAGATTCAAACCCTACCTTAGAAGGCTAATACTGCATATTTCGTACAGTAAGTTGAAAGACGGATGTTATGAGACGGGATTACCTATCCAGTTAATAGGGCCATGTTTCAAGACCAGGTCTGCAGGATCCTTGGATCGTAGACAGCTACTGTGTTTTACAAGGTACTGCTTTTCTTTCTCTCTTTCTGGAATGTAAAAATGCTTCTCTTGACACTAGCATTGGGAGCCCTATGTAAACTCTCCCTCTACTAACAGATATATAGACACATAAAATAAAAACCAAACCAAAAAACCAGGAAACAAAAAAACGGAGCTGGACAGGTTTTGAGGTGTACTGCAGGACAGCACTGCAATATGCTGGCAGAGTTACTAAGGAAACTGCTTCAGTATCTGCTCCCAGCACCACTGCTCTAGCCATTACTTCCAGTTGCTCCACTCCATGAGCATCAAGTTTTGAGGAACACTTGTCTGGAAGTGATGCTGAGAAGAGAAGCTGAGAAAGGAGGAGTCCAGTGAGGCACATAAGAAGCACATTTGTTGAAAATGAAAGAAAAGTACAAATATCAAATATGATAGTGTATACGCTCATGTCTTGTAGTGAAAAACTGCAAATCAGCTGTACTTGGACTTCTACTGAACAGCTTTGTAGCTATCCAAATCTAGAAAAATGTGCCCACAGAAAATCACTAGAGGGAAAATTCAATTATCCATGAAGCAATGGGGCAAATTGTGTTTGGGATTTCCTACTGTAGAAACATGCATCACTGAATCTCCTTCGGGCAGACACCAGCACTATCAACAGCAGACTACGAGACCCTGTGTTCCAGTGCCTGGCTACAAAAGGGTCAATTGCATTTGTTTAAAATCTGGTAGGAAGGTAGTAAAGAATAACCAACAGTGAAACAGGCAGTACTTTAAAGCAAATAAAAAATGCTATCATCTGTGGCCTTAAAGAAGGCCCAAAAATGCCAGATGGCCCATGCAGGTATTCCACATGCCCTGGAGGTACTGCTGCCTGGTGGACAGTTATCCCCTTTTATTACAGTGGCTGTATCAATTCAAATGGCCAATGAAAAGGTGACTTGAGCAGACTTCATCGTGTCTGTGAGATCTTGCAATCATCAAGCCCCACTTAAGTCTACTTTGGAGGCTGTAAATGGACCAGAATAATGCAAATGCCTTGAGCTTTTGCCCCCCTGCAAGAGCCTAAATTCCTCAGCATAGGAGGATTTGTCTCTATTTTGGACTGAGGTGGCGAGAGGTAGAGGGTGAGTGCGGATTTGGCCGACCAAAGTATCACATGTTGATCACTGGATGTGCCTGCTAAAAGCACGTTTTTTTTCCTCAAGGTAATGCATCTCTACCACTCCCTGGTGAGATTTATCACAAATGTGTGTGCTGTCTCTCATTGTCTTGCTTTGCAAAAAGTAATTCCTAGAGCAGAAAAAGAAAATTATTTGTGATAGAATTTAACATATTTTTCTGGGTGCTTAATGAAGCTTGAACTTGAGTGGAGCAAAGATACTGCTTATTGTTGATTTTTTTTCAAGATCACTGCACAACAAACAGAAACTGAATAAGCAATTAAGTTAAATGGCTTTAAAACTCATACTGGCTGAGGATTAAGGTAATTGTGTCTGAGCTTATACACATTCATTGCAGCTTTATTTCACAGAAGCAAGTCTTGCCTGCTTGCTTGCTGCTGATATCATTCTAAAACTGATCTGAGTTGTTGTCTTTCTATTAATTACCAAAAGGGTTACAAACACAAGCTCTCCTTGCTATAAATATAGCTATGTTATTTTTACTACATGTTCAAAGGAGATGCAGACCTCTTTTGCTAGGTTTATACAAACAGATCCAACTGTTTCTTCCTGCACCAAAGAATTTACAATACCTTAGACTTAAGGGATCAATTAAAGTAATACACAATAGATGGCTTTGGTATTGTCATACAGTGATTTCACTGTCAAAGGGGAAAAAAACCCCTATTTTTAAGTCTGCATGAAAAAAGAGACTCTGGGAAAGCAGTATCAGTCTTCAAAATATTACTGGCAGGGCAGTGTGGATTTTTCACCTTCTGGGTTACAAATAAGTTTCCTTTTAAATGGCTGGAATGCAAGGGAGGGGGAAGGAAGGGAACCCCCCACATTCTCCTTGTCTAACAAGGAGCCACAGCGTGAGAACCACTCCCTAGCAGAAGTAATCTGTGATTGACAATGGTTTTCTTTGCAGACAGGGCTAAAAATGGTTTAGCTGTAAACATACAAATGCAGAAGATTTTAAGGCCCTTTCCAAACGCAAGGGTTGCTTACACAAGCACTCAACATGCAGGGTGGCACCAAGAGAACAGTAAGCTTCAGAATTCCTGAAAAATCAAGGAATCCTCATATCAGGATATGAGCACAAACACAACAGAAAAAAAAAAATCTCATAATGGGCAAATTAGCAGGGGTAGATTTACAAAAACTGAAGGTTTATTCTCCAGCCAGTTCAGACATTTATATGTGTGATCTTAGGCAAGCTGCTATATTTGGCTTCACCCTTCCTGCCTAAAAACTGAAAGAGAAATACTTTCCTCTTCACAGTGAGGATGAATGTGTGGAAGGCACTTGGTTCAACAGGGTGGGAGCTCTGCAAACAACCAGAACAAAGTCTGAGACTGATACAATTTCCCCGTAATCTCAAAGTCAGCTCTGAGGTCTACAGAGAAAGACCGTGAAGGAAATTATGTGAGGTGAGACAACTTCAGAATTTCATGGGAAATACGAAGGAACATTTTTTATTGAAACATGTAGAATTGCCTTGTGCTGATGTTAATGATGAACATGTTTGGAGATGAATGCTCTATGCACTGGGGAGGCCACCTGAAGTAAATAGGACTCAATCCCAAACAATGCAGACTTCTAAGGTCCTAAATGAGTGTTTTGTAAACATGCTGATTATAAACTGAAAGAAATCTTTATTTAAAAAAATGAAAACCAGAAGAGAAGGGCAATGTTGACAGAAAGATCATAAATCATAGAAATTCTACTATGAATCAGAACAACAGATGTAACATGAACAACAGCATCTTTTATAAACAGAAATTAGACTTTTCTGTTTCATGCATTGGAAAGGCTACTATGCCTAAAATAAATTTCCCTGAATCTCTCACTAATGTTTTACAGTCAGTGTTGACTGGCTGTTACAAAAAACAAAACGGATGATTTAAATCCCAGAAGAGTCACGAACCCCAAACCACATTTTCCTGACAGACCTGACATTAATAAGTATAACCACCTCCACTGACTATCTTCTTCTCACAGTGGAAGAAGCAAAATACAGGTGATTCATACATCAGTGACTTCTTGCTCTATATTCACTCCTCTATTTATTAGCAGGCTTACTGATTGCATGAGTCACCAATTATCACCGTAAGCACCAGACAGGAACTAAATTATCACAGTGATCCCTCCACAAAGCAGGCATCACACCATGTTTGCTGTAAGCAGTCTCTGGGGCTCAAATACTTCTGACTTCAAACAGGAAATGACTTTGTTCTCCCCATTTCATGGTATGAAGAACCAGTGTTTCTGTGACTGGAGGAACTTGTCCAGCCCAAAAATTCTCTAGTCTTGCACTAATCTATCTGTTAGAGCAACAGCTAAGTTGCAGTTTACCAATCAAAGTATCATGCAGAGGCAAGACTGAGTGCCTGCCCTTCCTCACAGACAATGGGAAAAGCAGGATGGCCAGATCATGGCTATACTTCCATGTCTGATCACACCAGGGAGAGAAGATCAGCTACTGCTGTAGTCCTTGCATGGTGTGCATTGTACTGGTGACTCACTCGTTCTGGAATTCTGCCACATGAAGAAACAAAACTCACTTGAAAAACATTTACAGAGCTGCTTCTAGATTCTCACTATTATCGTAGAAACCTGATTATTTACAGGGAGATTTTAAAGCCTATTATTAAGACTTTGCATAATGCATTTTTCGCCAGCTCTTGAATAACTTTTCTCTTGAGTTTTTCACTGGTGTAATAACAATTAGTTCAGTAGTGAAACCTCTGACTGATATCACAGTGAAAGCATGTAATCACACATGAAATTCACGAATCAGAAAGTCTTCCTAACTATCTCTAAATGCACCATGAAGGGAATATTTCTTTTTAATATTTTGTCCCTGTTTTTAGCAGGTAAATCAAAACCTGACAACTTACCCTGGTCTGACATGATCCTACAGTGTTATTTCTGCCAAACCATGTGGCACTGGCTGTGCTAGTCTCAGCTCTTTCCATCCTGTCCAGCCTTGAGACCAACCTTTCACTAACTCCTTTGTGTCTAATCAGAGAGTCGGGGCGGAGGTGGCTTCTCAAATGATGGATGGAAGTACCAATGAGAAGCAATGGAAAAAATTTGAATTACGTATGTATCTTCAGACCATGGTTTCTCTTTTGTGGATAAATAAAGAAGCTCTACAATACTTATGCTGTTTTGGACTTCATAATTTTATTTATTCAAAACCCATGTAAATAACCATGTATTAATAAAATGGGTAAAATTGAATATATCCTACTTCCCTTTCTCTCTCTGTTGATGCATGCTCATCTTTCTAGCCTTTTCTAGGAGTGATTCAAAGAGTAAAGCTACAGAGCTAAAATGTCATTTCTCCAGAGGTATGTGGTTAGTACTTGGAAATGGTCATGAACTTAATTAGTCATAGAATACATAACATCAGATGACTTAGATAACGAATCATGACATGCATAGCAAATGATATAAAACACACTTAATTTGAATTCCCACAAAACACCACCATTATTCCTTCACAAACAGTTTCTGTCAGGCAAAGATGAGCTCACAAATTAGACCTTTTTTCAGTTTAAATCTCAAAGTCAGTTACTCTAAATGACTGTGGTCTAAATAAGAAAAGCCTCTGTCCCATTAAGATCATAGCAAATGAGAGGATTTGAACATAAGGCTTCCTGCTTAAGGCTATTCCAGTATGCCACTTGGACTTTCACACTTCAACAGGACACTGGCATTCCTACTACTGAAAACATTGAAACAAGACATTTCCAATAATCTTCTAGCCCCACCTCAGAAAATGGAAATCTTTTCTAACCTTACTTCCTACAACTGTACAATTAAAACCTGTAGTACAAATGACTTAATTACAAAAATGTGCCCAAAATTCCTCTGGAAATAATATCCTCATGATACAAAGAGTAAGGTTAATGAAGTATTACCTTGGCAGGTCCGTTCATCTGTGAGCAGCTTATAGCCTTTCTGGCAGCTGCACTCAAAGCTGCCAACCGTGTTTCGGCAGAAATGGTCACAGCCACCATTGTTTACCAAACACTCATCAATATCTGCAAAGAATGAACAGCAAAAATTTAGTTCATGACAGCAATTCAGTAGTTCAGAGCAGGAATACAGGAATTTACCGAGATCCCCAAGGAGGCTGCTATCCCTTAGGAATCAGGCTGGTCGGACGTGTCCCTTCCCAGACCTATCTCACGAGGCTTACAAGGAGAGCTATGGGCTGAGCTGTTCAGCAGACAGGGGTTTTTCTCTCAGAACTGGAGCCGACAGATGACACAACCTGAGGTATTTTGATGTTAGGGAACATTCAGGGAAGCTTCTCTGTAGGTGTAGTTAGTGCTCTGCCTGACAGCAGACTTCAACCTGTGTAGGGCGTGAATCCTTTTACCTTGCATAGGAACTATCAAAACACAAGAACGCGAAAAATTGAAATAATAACAAACACACAGTAAAAGATATTTTAATTCTGAAAAAATTACTTCTATTATCCTTACATAAAAAAGTGCAAGGATACATTTTTTTGGAATTAGGATTATATGTTAGTTTGTCCATTATTCAGTGACACAATGACACACAGTGTCACTGAATACCGATGTTTGTGTGTCAAACTTTTTTCATTTGGTATAGTAGAAGAGCAACTAACTGCAAGTGCATGTGAAATGTTGCTTCTTCAGTTGTTCTGAAGGCAGAGCACCTATTGCCTTTATTTGAAAGCCATATGAATATGTACGAAGGACAGGATCAATGGCTCTTACTTCAAATAATGATTACAAAGTGCACTGATGAACTTGATAAGACCTCTGCTCTGAATTTCATACTGCTGATTCGACTTCCTGCAGCTTTTAACTTCTCCCAAAGGTGTTGAAGAACTGGAATGACCAGCCCCTTTTCCAATCCATAAAAGGTTGTGCAATAAGCATAAAATAGGCCACAAAATCTCATTTGAAATACAGGGCATCCTTCCATCCTCCCTCAATTATAAAACCATGGATCCATGTTTATTTGAAGAATTACAAATGTACTTTATCTCTTTTCAGGAGAAGAACAGTGCCAAAAATTAGCTCTTTTTATGAATGCATACTGTGAAGAAGTAATCTGACACTGAGTCTTGACTGCCCACTTCTGGAATTGAAAACAAGATCTTTTGGGGAACTGAGTGGAGAGTGATGTTTCCTACTGAAAAGCTATTAGAGCTTTGAAAGTTTGAGGGGAGAGCTGGCCATTCAACAAGCAAATCTTGCAAAATGCAAATCTAGATGATCCACAAGATCTAATATGTGAAAATAGGCATTTACCAAAACCAGCATGATGATGGTGAATGAAGGGCACGTTTTAAAAATTATTTGAATTTAGGAGGATCCTTAATGAAAGTAATTCTTAAATTTTTGGAAACATATGATTTCAACACGGGAGAGTGGCATGGTGCTTACTACATTTCTGCATGTAAAATATAAACAGCAGCATGAGGACTGAGGTGGTAAATCTAAAAATTCTAATAGCTGAGAGGCACATTCAGCCGTTATTTCTAAACAGCACTTTGTTGCATACACACTGGTGGAAATATGCCCAGGACTCAAAGAAGCAAGAACAATGTATATTGTTATAGGTTTTCTTATGAGTTGCATTTGTGGCAAAGAGATAGGAAATTTGTTCTCAGATCCTCTGAACTAATACCACTGCTTATCACTTTTGTGTTTGGTTCTGCAGAGAAGTGGCTTTTGCATTCAATCCAATTCAAAGAATGAAGGTAAATTGTAGGTAGCAGCTGTGGAACACCCTGAATGCTTTGCACAAAACCAGCTCAAGTCTTTGTGTCTCAAAGTCATCCAAAGTCTGGGGTTGTGTTTATTGTCTGTGGTCCTCCAGTTCCGTCACTTGGCCTAGAACAGATAACCCTGGGCTCCCCACCCGATAAATCTGGTGAAGTGAGGGTCGCTCTGTGTAATACCGTGCGACTGGAGGCAGCAAACGTTGGTGTCAGCTGTGGTCACCTGCACAGGTCAGGATCAGCAGTGTTCAGATCACAAGAATTTCTGGCCCGATTCCTGCAGCCTGGCATTGGCATTGGTAGAAGTGATTCCTCCCAGCTCCCGCATGTGCAGCTGGGACTGTGTTCTGGGTTTTATGATGGATTACCAAAAAAGGCCCCATTCTTTTGCACAGCACAGGTGTACCTAACCATAGTTTAGCTTGCCCTGACAAAACTGTTGGACAAATGGAATTGTGAATTAAAATTACTAATATGTTATGAATCACAAACACACAGTCATCCATCATGAAGAAGATATCTTTTACCCGTGATAAGAACAACATGACCTTTGGGCTACTCTGCTGTCTGAGACTGCTTGAAATAGAAATTACTTGCAGCCTGTCAAACACCATTCTGGAGTAACGATTGATGTCTTAAATGATGGCCCCTGGATTTCACAGGTTAAATTCCAAATTCCAGTCCATTTTCAGGGTCTCTCAAGACCATAATGGGCAAAAATGAAACCCTGCTGGCATCAGAGTGTAGATTTTAGGCTGTTAATAACTGTAATTCCACTGACAATGCAGCATATCAGTTTTACACCAGCAGTTCTTTGGAATAATTCTGAACCAGGATCTGGGTAAAACCTGGGAGAGTTGACAGGAAAAGAAAGTATTTATTCATTTCTTCTAACTGGAAAACATGACGTGACCTTTTGAAACCAGGACCATCAAAACAGAATAGAGGTCAAAACTGTTAGCTGCAAAAACATTCTAAATAACATAAACAGTGCCAATGTCTCTGCTTTCACTGTATTTCTTTCCACAGCCATAGCGAGACTGACAAGGCATGCAAAAATTATTTCACTCTGTGGAGAGCAGTACATTGCTGCATTTCACTTGGAAGAGAGTGGTATCCAACCGGACATATCATGTCTAACTTGTTCACAGAAATCGCACCAAGTCTGTATCCCCACTATTTTTCTTTCCTTAGCTAAAAATAATTTGTGTTATGAGCCATGCGAAAATAAATTATTCCACTGCATGAGAAGGTGAGGCCCCATTGATCTTTAAACTTACTGGTACCCAGCTTTGTGAAGTGCCTCTTTGAACTTCACAGAGAGTAATCATGTCTGCTTATCATGTAGGGAAAAAATATACAGTGGAAACCCATTATGGTATCTCTACCAACTTTTATATTATTTGGTCAAATATCCCCCTACTATTATGGGGACTGTCTGTGGAGAAATAATAAACCTGGTGTCTTCAAACATAGTTCTCAAGTGGCTCCTTATCAACTGATGACGCAGGTTGCCGAAGAATGGCTCAAACTTCTCACAGTGCTCTGCTCCCCTGTACCCTCAGGAATGCAAAAGGATGTAAAGAACTGTATTCCTCCAAGGGGGTTGTACATAAAATGTCCTGATGATCAGTGATCAGATACTGTGTGGGTCATTTCAGACTAGGAGGTCTGATGGAGTTTTAGTGCATTGGCAATAAAATCCCGAAGGATTTTTCCTAATGCAATAAGTCGATATTGTTAAATGATACCTTGCTCATACAGGCTGTTCCATCTGCTACTAATGCCAGCTGATGTGGCGAGTACAAATAGGACACATGCAGATATGAAAATACAGGCCAATGAGAAGCATTAAAAATTATGGTCCAAAATGTCAGGTGAAGGCATCACGTAACAGGCAACTAAGCACTCAAGCCTCCTGTTAGCTCTGAAAATGGTTCATTCAATTCCCATGCAATTAAATACAAATGAAAGCAAAGATATGATTTGCACAAAGGTAGCTAACACCTTCTTTAAAGTTGTAATATCTGAGGGAAAAAACCCAGTTGCAAATATTTGTCTGGAGATGGAGCTCAGCAACACCATCACCAAAGCTGTGTGTCTGTCTGAACCCAGAAACAAACCCTGGCTGTGCACCGAGTGGAGAAGTTCCCCTCAGCCTGTGTGACCCCCTGTCATCTGTACGTGCAGGGTTGAAGGAAGTCCAGGCTTGCAGCAAATGCCACAAGCCAAGGCCTGACAGGCCCTGGGACAGACACGGTGCTGAAGTCAAGCACTGCTCTCTGCGTCTGCTCATCACCCCAGAGCCTTGTGGCATTGGCTAATGAGTCACAGTTTCGGCAAACAGATCCAAGTAGTCTTTTACAATGCCCTTTCTTTGCAGTTATTTCCCAAAACTCTCCATATCCTTTTGGACACTCAAAAGCTCCTTTCAGAAGAATGGAAGGGGCAATCATTTTAGAAGAATGAAGGAGGGAAAAATTAAATATATCTAATATAATAGACTATCCAAGAGTTTTCTGAGGATCTCAAAATATGAGAGAGGCAGTGGAACCAGCTTTAAATAAAGCTTTTCAGCTTTAAATAAAGGTATAGAAACGCAGATGCTTTGTGATAAGTTGCATAGCTACAATTTGACTAGGGTTCACAGGCAGACTTAGTTTTCTTTTCATGACCTTGTGAAGATTAATGGGAACGGCTGCTCCTATTCCACTTGCACCTTTTTTAAGCTCTGCTCAGTGTAACTCATATTTGGAAGGACCTGGTTCTCATCAGGGCGCATGTATGCACTTGTATGTGCACATATAAACCCACAAAGGTTTGCCTTGCTGCGTGTAACTCAGGGAACAAATTAAAAAGTAGGAAGTTTAGGTAACTTAGAACTTAACACTTCACACAAGCTGCTTAAAGGCGACTGAAAGGGTAATCAACATGCAATCTTCACTTAGCTGTTGAACAATGATGGATATGGAGATTTCCAAAGCCTCATCACAGGAAGGAAGTGAGGATTCTCCTTTCAATGGCTGGACAAATATTTGAACTGATTGTGTCTGTCTAATCCTTTGCAGATTTAAAATGCTACCTAGCTTCAGGAAAATAATATACTCCCAGCTCAATCTAAAATAACTACAGAAATTTCATAAGCTTCTTGTTTTTAATAATGAGAGCCAGCATTTTAGAATGAGTAATGCTATTACGAGTATATAGTGGACATCAATAGAAATATACTTTCTGCAAAGTGGGCTAGTTTGTTATATTTGCTTTCTTTCCTGATTTAATAATTTGCCCTTGCTTTTCTTTCCTTGTCTTTTCTCATGCTTTCACAAATCACCACTGTCCGCTAAACCTTGGAACTAGTGTTGCCTTGTTGACACAGATATTAGTTCCTTGATGATACAGACCACAAAGCACTTTATAAAGCAGCCACAAAACTTTTTAACTCCATGTCAGAGGTGGGGAAATAGAGGAACAGAAAAACAAACTAACTCATCCACACTTGAATCCAAGCCCAGGGTACAACTCAATAGGTTACCCTCGTGTGCCAATGAGCACAGGCTTTCATAAAATACGTGTTGTTCCACATGCTGTTCTACATTAAAAATATTACAGGGCCACCAATACTCAGACTGCAATTATTTTGACATTTGCCTGTCACTTCACAATAAAACTTGAAAACATAAGCTACCAGGCTATACTTGTATTCTACAAGTTTTAGAATATTACATATTCTAAATGTAATATTCCATAGCATCTTAAATAAGACATGCCAGGAATACCTTATTAAGGTAGAAAGATAATTTCATATCCTTAGACTCAATGGTGTCACTGTGAGAAAATCCAAATCGAAGTAGAACACAAGCTCTGCTGTTCCCTCCGGAAAGCATCAAGTCAGCAGTTGTGTGGTTAGTTTACAGGGAGCTGAAAGTCGTAGTTCCAGTTTTACAACGGGTTTATCTAACACTTTAGGCAAGGTGTAACCCTTCTCTGCTTTACCTCACCTGCAAAATTGGGTATTGGTAATTACCACCTGGTATGATACAGTGGTTTTTAAGGTCTGTTCTGGGCTTCTGAACGGTTTGATTTAGCAGCAGGTTCCCTGCCGGCAGCGCTTAGCACGGGGAGATTTTGTGACTGTGTGCAGCACTCTTAGGGCCATGTTTACTTCAGGAAGTACAGTTGCTGCTCGTTGCTGTTCCACTGTTCTACCTGGGACAGCACAGTTCATTGCCTCTAGCACGCCCTGCATGTTTCAGGGAGGAATAATTCTACTTACGCAGTGCCTTCTACTTGAGGATTTCAAAGGCCAGCAGCTTATTAGCTTCATTACATTAAACCTACACAACGTTTCTACAAGAGAGATACATTTAATTCTTCTTTAACAAATGTGAAACTGAGGCAGGTAGGATAGTGTGTGACTTGCCTGTATCAGATAGCAACAAAATGAAGTAAAGCATAAATTATAGCACCTCTAATTTGAGTTCTGGGCTTCAACAACAGTCTCCTTTTCCCTCCCACAGTGCTAATTAACTGTAATGTATGATAGTCATTACTGAACTGAAGTTCCACTAAGTAGCAAATGAAGATTCTCTGTTTAATTAGCTCTATAGCTAGGTTGTGGGACAAGGCATTTTCCTAATTAACAGGATTAAATCTAGACTGGGCAGACAGGAATGAGTGTAATTAAAATTTAATCTCCCTCATCCTGAAAACAGTCTGCCCCCAAAATAGAGAGCTTTGTGTAAATGCTCTTAGAGCATGGAAAGGTTGAGGCAGGTTTCAACATGTTTCCCTCATGTCACTTTCTCAATTTTCACCTGTTATCTTTGCAATTTCTTGAAGAAACCTGTCTTCCAACACAGATGGTAATCTGTCACATACGGATTTAGGTGTCAGCTATTCTCCTCCAGGACATATCCACTCTGACATTATCCACCAACCAATCAATAAAAGAGTCTGCCAGACTGCCAAGAGATCAATCACCTTGTAAAACAAACATTATGTCCTATTATTTTCTTATTACAGTTAATTAGATTTATAAAACACAAAAACCTTTGCAAGTGAAAAACTCAGAAAAGCTGTCATAATAGGTTATGCCCAGATTTCTCATTTGTAAAAGGGAAGGGATTTACTAAATCTAATGTGAAAAGAAAGGATATTCATTTAAAATTTTTGCTGAACACTGAATTCTTTTCTAAACTTAAAAACATGTTAGTGCAATGCTACGATCCCAAATAGTGCAATCTGTCTTAGGTTGTAACACCAGAATGTGAAGTGGATTGGAGACATAAAGAAATAGACTGATAGTCTTTTACCGTCTAGGCTGAGTTAAATGCTAAAATTAACCCCCTCCCCACCTACAAAAAAAAAAAGAAAAGAAGAAAAAAAGATAAAACCCGTAGGAATCCCAGAAAATAAAACCAGTTTTCCTCCTACCATCACATTTTATCAATCAAAATGCTTTTTATAAAGCACTGGAGAGGGAGAAATAAGTGTGCTGTTAAGACTCCCATCTGTACCTGGGGACACCAAAGAATGTCTCTCTGTTTTACAGAGCATGTGGGAAGTACAGCACACCAGATTCTGGGAAACTCGGCTGTACCTGTGGCCGTGTGAGTGAGTACACGCAAATCTGGAGGCTGTGGGTAAAACAGTGGGGGAGAACTGAGCAAATTTGTTGGGCTGACTGCTTCTCCAGCTTAATTATTCACACAGCCACCACCACCATAATAATTCTATGGGTAATGTTTTTGCAGGAGGAGCTGAGTCAGAAGAACTAAATGGGTTGCTGTAGGTTACACACATTAGGAAGAATAAAGGAGGTAATTCAGTGTTTCTCAAGGTGTAAATCAGATAAAACTGTGGAGCTGACATCCCTAGGCATTTTCTCTGTACTAGGTGCTATTAAAAAACAAGGCCTTGCTCTTACTGTATTTAATTTTTCCATGTAGTCTGAATGAAGAGCAAAGGGGCAAGGGAGCTAACTGCACTGCTGGACCAAGACACAAGAATCCCTAGATTTAGTGTATTAACTCAATTTACATTTACTCATGGCTGTTTTCATTTACCCCCTTGGAATTATTATCTGCTTAGGAAAGCTCTGTGCTTATTTCCAAGAATCTCAGTTTGCTTCTAGAAGTGTGTTTGTTTTAATTAAATAAAATTGGTATTAAGGACAGTTAAAGACACTGATACTCTCTCTAAAATCCCAGTGAAACTATGCTAGCTTTCCTGGGATAAAGCCACTCCTGCTGAAAGGGGCAGTTGAATGCAATTAGCCCATGCTAATTTAAGTGCCTCATCGCTCTTACTGAATCAAAGAAATTTGGATGCTGTCCAAAAATTAACCCTCCAAAAGCTTTTGAAGACACTACTTCAACCAACAAGAGATCTGCTCTGTACCAGGGAAGACACATCCATCACTGAGAGCAGGATCTAGTAATATAAAAAAACCCCCCTGTATTTTATGATGAAAAAGGCAATGACAAAAGAACAAAAAAAATACTCTTAAGTTTTGAATGTTGGCAGTTATGATTATGTGAGTAGTCAGCTGCCAAGTAACAGAAAGCACAGCACACTTTTCCATAATATACTGTGGTTGTTGATCCTCAGGGGGCTTCATACTGTTGAATAAATGCAAGGTCTTTTCAACAACTGAAATGCAAAATATGACCCTCTGAAGCATTAATTTTAAGGATTTGGCATTTTCAAAGGGGAGGCTCACAAAGACAAATAACAACTGCAAGCTTCTAGGGAACAAGGATATTGCCTAGTCATGAAAAAACCCTAACAGTACACATGAATTTATTTTGTGGGGATAGACAGAACCCTTGGGAGGGAATGAAACTGATTGGGTTACATGGCAGCTGACCCAAGTCTGCAACTTTTTAATGGAAGATAATTTGTTATATTTGTCTGTCATGAAGAAGTCTATACCAGACAAATGAATGTATCTCTTTAAGACAAAAAAACCCTCCAAACAACCCAAAACCCCATCCAAAAACCTAAAAAGCAATTCCCTTAAAAACATGGAAGGGACAGTGAAAGTTTCACACATATTCTGGATTAGATAAATTTGCAGTAACAGTTAGAAGGATTCTGCTCTCCACTCTCTCTCTTTTTTTTTTTTTTCCATTCCATTTTCTTCTTTCTGACAAATTTCAACTGTGTTGGTACCTAAAATTTGCATTTCCTTTTTTTTTTTTAAATTAAAAAAATCATGCATTTATTATTTGATTTTTCGTCACTGTGGCCTGAAACTTCAACTGTCTCTTAGAAAGTCTGAATCAAATTATGTCTATAAATCAAATATTCAGTCACCATACATACCACAGTGAGTGTCCAATTGCTCATTTTTCTGAACCCCTCACTAGGTTTCTGACCACTACCACCACCTACCACTAAGAGTTTTCCACCTTTTCCTCCCCCAAGCCCGACTCATTCACTCACTGTCTGCTGGTGACCAGCATCTTTCTCCCTCTCCAGCATCTTCTCCACTCTTTTCAGTTTTACCACCAATTCTGCTGAGCCTTCTCTCTCTGTGCACCCTATCATCTACCTTACCATGCACCAACAACAGCCAACTCCCTGCTTTCTTTAAAAAAGTGGGGAAAAAATTAGAAACCTAATTCTGAGTCACCTCCCAGTCTTAGCAAGTCTTGAAACAGCTGTTTCCAGGGCAGCAGTGGTGGCCCAGACGATTCTGGTTCCCTCACTGGACATGACACAGAGCTTTCTACTGAGCTGCTACAGCTGCCTGCTGGACTCTGTTACTGGATTCTGTTTTTCTCACATTGGATTGATCTTACACGTTCTTTGACTTTAGACCTGGCTAGCATTGATGGAATAGCATAAAATTACTGTAGCCTCAGCAATAAGGCCTCGATGTCTGCTTCTTTCATCCACATTTAGGCAGTTAATTTGAAAATGCTTTTGCAGCTACCTGGAAACTCGTGCTCTCATCCAATTTCCAAGTCTTATCCATCTCTTCCAAAGCAAGCAGCTCTTCTGATAAACATAACTTGACTATTGTTCTCCCATCGGTTACTCAGTTTTCCCTCTTTCAATCCTGACCTTTATGAGGGTTTTTTTTTTTGGACAGATGGTTTCGTATCTTGCTTAGAGTCCTACCAAACCTCAAAACTGCCTCTGTAATTTAATATTCCCTTTTGGCTTTAGTCTTTCATTTGTCATTCCTATCAAGAAAATTCCCTTTGTGTCTTCTTTCACCAACTCCAAGTCTACCTGTTATCTCTGCAGCATGCATATGGTTGATTCAAATGCCAAAAACTTCCCTGTAGAAGCATTTAGTGGGTCGAACTATAACAGTCTGCTCAGCCTGTGTTCTCAGAAAGTCTTGCCAGTACTCAAACACTGAACAGGACCACTGTTTTCATGACAAAATTCCTAATTTTCCTCTTATTTAATGTTGTTCTTGTTATTTTTTTCTTTGGTTCAGGAAACACATCTATTGTTTCATAGCATTAAATCACCCACTGGCTGCCTTTGGTTACTTGTTTGTCACAAATGCCTCTATTTTTTAATCATATGGTTTTGTTAGAAAAAGAGGAGTATTGGGAAGGGGAATAGACAGGGTGATCCTTTGCTGCTGCAATATCCTTCCAGAAAATCTGCTGGTTTCTGTAAATCAGTGGAGCAGTTTGGGATTCACACAAACCTGCCCTAAACAAGAAGGCTTCCTGCTTGCTTCCAGAAAATGGCATGTGGCCTCAAAACTCTTTAACTGCACAGAAGGAGTGGAAAATCCACTTTCTTGTGGATTTTGAACCACAAAACTTGTTTATCAGAAAGCAATTTTTTAAAAGTTCTGCTATTTTAACTGAACATTTAATTGCACATTTAATCTGTGCATCACACATATATAGAAAATTAGTACTTTTATTTCTCCTAAAAGCACTAGTCTAGTTACTGGAGGACTCCCATTTTTATTACTATCATTCTTCACATCAGTCCACGAATTAATTCAGGTGCCAACTTCTCATGCAAGGCAAAGATGGCCCTCTATCCATGCAAAGATATAAGAGATTTTTGTGTTTATTTTTTACCTTGTTTTTAGGATAAAAGATAGACCTCAGCCACAAAATTTGTATTTGCCTTGTGATCAGCATGGAGAGGGTAAAGGTATTTTTTGTTTTGCTACATGGCTGTAGTGGCTTGTGATTAAATGTGATCTGTTTTCTGATAGCTGTTTGCTTACATGTACAGAGAAGCAAACTCAAATGGTGTTTATATTTGAACATGCACTTATTTCTATTTGCGAACACTGGGAGGGTAAGTTGTAGCTTGAAACCAGGGTCATGTAAGGAATCTGATGAAAGTAGAGTTGCTTATAATGAATTATGAAAACTAGATCTTGATTTGACTATTGGGAAGTTTACTCTTGGCATAAGCTGGTAAGAAGCAGGGAGAAAACCACCAGGGAGAAAGAATGGCTCAAAATAAACCACTTCAGTAAACAATTAAGGGTTGTTAAAAGACAATATATAACTAAAATACAATTAACTTCAGTAACTAACTTCTAAAATTCTATCCTCTGACTCCAGACTGCTTACAGACTGGCTTCAACAAAGTCATTTGGCTTTGGCCTGCCACTGAAAAAAATCAAGGCAGTCTGATTCCTCTGGAGTAGGATGCTCTTCACAGGGAGTGACATAGAAGAAAACCAAGAGGGTTCCACATGTGAGTGGACAACACAGGCCTCGTTGCACCACTGTATTAACACCTTTTCTCATATTTTGTTTCTATTATCGAGCTCAAGGTGAATCACTGTATTCCTTGTTGGCTAGATTCTGAGGGGAAGTGGAAAGGGTAACCCAGTTCAGGGATATTTTCAAGGCAAGTAAAGTAGGTACCCTACAGGTTGGGATTAGACTATTTTCATGTCCTTAGGAGCATGTTATTGTGATAAGATGGGTTCAGATGGTGTCAGCTGTCCCATGTTATTTCCCAATGCACGTATTTTTAACCTTGTACAAATAGGAGGTAGCTCAGCCATATGATGTAAGACCTCTAATCCCATAAGGAATTACCAAAGGCTGATGTGCTTATTTTCACTTAGGGTCACCTGTTCTTCTGACTGTATTCTAGAACACAGTTCACTGAGGGATTCCTGAGAGAAGTAAAAGGCATGAGGTCCAAAATCCAATTTGATGCTCCCTAAAGCTGATGCATAGGACAGAGGACAGACATTCTAGTTAGGTATCCATGGCAGGGACAATAGTGGCCTTGGGGATCAAATGAAGAGTCACAGAAGGTGCAGTCTGTACAAAGGCCTGAGGATGACAACCTCTATTTTAAAAAAGAAATAGTAATTTTCATTGCCTTTTTTACTGAGGTTCTAGACTTGAAATCCCATGAGCATTCAATTTGGTGAAATGTCTGAGAAATTTTCCCCTAAAAAGTCTGAAGTCTATCTGACCTATTGCCTTCAATCCTTGTACTACCTGCCACTCCCAAGAATCACGGTTAAAGTGGTCTATGTGCTCGAGTCAGCTTCTTCATAGAGAATCTAAGGACTCAGTATATCCCAATCTACTTCCATTTGCAAAGCTTGGCCTTTTTTTTCCAGCAAAGGTACCTAAATAGTAAGTTAAAGTCTGCGGAGAGTAATCCTGTCTTTCCCTTAGTTACTTTTGACAGACTTTAAGCAACATGCATGCTACTGCTCTGGGATATCCCAGATACCTTTATTTATGTGCAGCAAGCAAAGAGAAGCTACTCCTCAGCTTAAAGGAAAAGCTGCTCTCACTCCTCGTCACTGTACCTTTGACCAAGGTAAGACCAGGAGATCATTTTCCGTATGCTACTTTCCAAACCAAACTGTGAATACAAGGCACCATTTCAGCAGAATGTTAACAAAATTGAAGGTGCTGTACACCAAATTTCTCTGGCATTAAGCATTATGAAGCAGTATTAAATGTAGATGTACAATCACTTAATGAACTACCTACAATCTCTTCAAGATATGATATGTAAGTAGATGGCCATGGTGCAATGATCAAGGGAAATGTAATCAGAAGGAAAGCGAATAAGACAAGCAGGTCTCTGCCCTTTCTGGCTTTGCCAGACATCCACTTCAAAAACCCACTGCTGCTTGTAATTATGAAGCTGACATTTATGCTGACATTTGCTGGTACCACAGCACTCTGACTGCAGAGGAGGTGATGACTGTCAGCAACTTCTTTCGTGTGAGTTTATTCTTCATTTGCATGTATGTTTTTTGCCTTTTTTTTGAGAAAGCACTGGAAAATAGAAATAGCTTGTTATGGCTAATGGCTCATAATGCTTATGTTCCTCAAAAACCCTGTGTGTCTAATGTAGAGGGAGATGAACTGACCTCTTCACCTCGTGTTAAAAAAAATTTTCACGTTGCTAGAAAAAGGTGAGCTGGAAAAAGCTCTTTTTGTAAGTCCCAGGACCTGCTCTGGGATACATAATACAATACTTATCTATATTATGGCCATGTAAAAGGTAGAGCAGACGCTGATACTCCTCTCACTGTGTGGAGTATCGTGGATATTACACATACTGCTAATGAGAGATGCACAGAAAGTAGGGCATGGACCTCCAGCAGGAGCAGTGAGGCAGCAGTGAGGCAGATTTGCCGCTAAGTTGAAGTTTAAACTCTTGAGGAGATAATTTAAATTCCTTTTAACTTAAAATGCTGATGCATGTGAACGAATTCAACCAAGGAAAACTTTGCATTTGGGTGACTACTTTCAATGAGCTCTCGTTACAGCTAAGGAAAAAAAACCTAGACCAATGCCCAACAAAAAAAAACGTTTAAAAAGTTCATTCACATTCAATCATTCAGGCCTGTCTTGCATTTTTCTCTTAGGTCAGATACACCTTAGTTCAGAAGGCTTGCTCCAAATTTACAGTCTCGACACTAAAGGCATTGACACACTTCTACGTTGTGAAAAGTGTGGTCACATGTGCCACTAAAGTTTTATCTACCTTGCTGTAAACTTGAATGGTGCATATATTTTACACAGGTTATTTTGCACAGGGATATATTTTACTGTCAAATTTTTATTAGCATGTAAAAAAAGTCAAGTTGATCAGGGATATTAACCAAACAAAACCTGAGTTTATCAAAGGTACTCCTTCTGCAAAAACATTGCATTTAGACAATCAGTGAAAAAAATAAACCACTCTGAAACTTATCTAATCAATTGCAGTCAAATTACCATAATTCAGGCAAGCTAAAAGTTGATGTACCAGATTAACAATTATCTCTTACTAATAATAAACAATAAAAATAACCTGTGCTTTTTCTGGTGTTCCTTTTTAAAAAAAGAGGAAACATTTTCAGTTTCATATGAATTGATTGGGACTGACAAGATGCAATTCTAAGTGCTTTAGTCAATTTAATCCAATTTAGAAAAAAAAACTAAAACAAATTTTAAGTAATTTCTATTAATAGAATGATGGAGGAAATCATAACTGTTCACAGATACTCTGTAGCCAGGAAATGAAGCCAAATTGGCCAGTAAACTGTTCACTGTGAGCTTTTCACTTAGTGTTAGTGTGTTCTGAATGAAAAGAGAGGAAAGCCTCCAACATCTGAGTCATATTCTCATACCAAACTGATGTCAAGCATTAATTTTAAGCATTTAATTTAATGAAACCTTTCAGTTCATATTTAACAAAACATGACATATTTTGTTTCATTGAAACTCATTCTCTAAAAAACTCTTTTCTCATAGAAACAATTCAATTTCCAAAATTTAATTCACTTTAAGGGTTTCATTTTTTTTGTGCATCCAAAACTAATTTAAAATGCATTTTCTTGCTGTAATAGGCTGTAATTAAGCAAGATAAAAAAAAGTAATTACTATGTCAAACTAGTACAGCCAATGCAAAATTTCCCTTTTATTTCAAAGAAAATTTGATACAGTTCTTTGACTGAAATTTTTCATTAGTCTCTATGCTCCTGCTTTTTTTTCTCTAGATTGCTAAATGATAAGGGAGGTTACAGTGTTGAGTTACTGGACAGATCATTCAACACTCAGACATTTCTGATACTCCCACTGCAGCACAGTCAAGTATTTAAGCGTGTAAGTGCCACATTTCTTTGCTACATCTGAAGGCTGAAGGATGGGGGCCTGTTTCAAGGAAGTAGAGAGCCCACCAGATTGCTGGGTCACCATGACAATGAGACAGCAGGAAGAAGAAATGTTTGCCATGCAGTCACATAACCCCAGCGTAACACCGCTCTAGTTAAACAATACGCCAGAGCGCTAAGAAGGGCTTGCTTAGTGTCACACAGAAAATAAAATGCACCCTCTCTAGGTGGAAATGTGAAGGGAACTTTCCCTCTCCTAAATACATGTCTGTGAGATCACCTGGGCTTGGCAAAGACCTCCCTGTTTGTGCACATGAATTAATCCTGTAGCACTTAGTCACAGCTGGTGGCACATTATGAACACGTAACATCACACTGCTACCAAACCCTCTGACATTTCAGCTCAGCTGACTACCCCAAAATCCTCCTGTCAAGTTCCTTCCCCTTAAGGGTGGATCGTCACAAGGCGCAAATGAAATGATGAAATGCAGGTGAAATGATGCAAATCAGAAAGTTAGCTGAACAAAATAATACACATCTTGCTATTACAAATCATCTATGGGGCACTGCAAAGTTAGGTAGCACTTCATGGACGTTTATGGAAAAGTCATAGTTGAGATGTTGCTTTTGCTCCATGACCCTTAGAAATCCAGTTGCGCTTCTCTTCCCCTGCTTAAAATTTTTATTTGCTCTGCCATTTGACTCTAGGAGCTCACAAGGGCTGCAGCCTGCATAGTTCCTCTCTATCTATGTGTAGAGTGCTGGGAAGTACTTTATTCTGGGTACAGTTTCTTTGTTAAGTCTTTGTTAAGAAATGGAGCATATCACACACACAGTCCTATATTTTACACCACCCTAGAAGTTTGTGGCCCTTCCTCTTGCTCTAATACACTGCTTAGAGAACCCACAAAGGAAAGTCCCTGTCTCTCTCAGACACCATTTTTGGCCATCATTCCCAGTCCTCTAAGTCCTGGGAGAAGAATGCTCCCTTGCTCAGCTTGTTGCCTGCAGCTGCCTTTGGGAAGATGAGCCCTTTACTGTTTTATCCAGTTTGGCAGAAGGATTTAAATAATCTTCAGAAGTCTGTGCTAAGTCTAATCTCATGGGACTTCACTCCTGTTGAAAACTACAAGTTTTTTGCAAAAGAGCCTCCTGCTTTATCAGCTACCTGAGCTGTATTTAGTATAATTAAAATGCTGAACTGATGAATCTTCTAACTGAGGGTAGAATAGAGCTGGATCCACGAAAGGGGTACTCAGCAAGAAAGATGCACAGGAACCTACAAACAAGGGAGCTAAGGACCACAGAATCCCTGTTATGCCCAACATAGGGGATATTAAGGAGTGGGTAGGAGGCAATGAGCAATAAGCATCCTGGGCCTCTACATCTTTTAATCCTGAGGCTCCCTTTCTGTCTGAATTAGATGAATTCTGTGGGATAATTTGGTAGGCATTTAAGGAAGTGACCTACACTGTTTTGTTATGTGTAGGACAATAATTGACAGCATCAAGTGAACTGAGCATCAAGCTGGGATCACCCAGTTACAGTGGTAGTAGAAAGTAAATAGCATTAGTTAGAGGGAGAATATGGAACTCTTTCTGCCTGGAATACCTCTTCTCTTAGCTGTCAAAAGCCTCCATGGTTTGGCTTATTAGGAGCCAAGCTGACAGGAAAGCTGAAGGGAATAAAGGAGCATTCTCCATTGTGTGCCAAGCCAACTGAGACAGGAATTGAGTTCAAGACTGATTTTCAAAAAACAGCAAAATGTTAATGAACTTTTATCTAAGCACCATTAATACATCTGAAGATCATTCTAACTAGACCACAGACAACACTTTTGCTCTTCTTTCATTACAAGGTCACGTAAGTAATGTATGTAAGGGAGAAATAATCAGTGATAAAAAAGCTTTTTACAGTTTCCAGAAACCAAAGCAATCTTCCATGGCAGTAGTGTTCCTATGTGCTATACCGATACCTGTACGTATTCCACGCTAAAACTATCTCCACAACAACTTTCCCCCCTATTTTATTGACATTTGATATAAACCAGACTGTACTCTGCCTGAAAAAAAGGAGCTTGATTCTTTGAGGTACAATGAACTCTCATTTCCCACTGAGCCTATCAAGAGGTCAACATGTAAAACCACTGAAAGCAGGTTCCTTGTATTACTTGGAAGTTGCTTTCCTGCACCTTCTATTCTCTGATACATTGGGAAAGGGCCAGGAAGAATACCAGATTTTCATCTGGGACTCAGTTCTGTACGCTGTGAATTAAATTCATGCCAGTTTCTACAACAGAACTACAGAATGTGAAATATGATATTGCAAACAAAGTATAGAACAATTAGTTACATTTAAAAGGGTTTATTTACTACTTTTTGGGATCAAACAAGTTTGCATATACTCCTTGTTAAAAACTCGTCTTTCCTTTTGTATGTATACTTGCCTTTCTTCTATACTAAATAATTAATGGAATTCCAAACTACTAAACAAAAACCTGTGGACATTTTGGACAGTAAACTTTTTTCCCATTCTATGTCTACACAATGCCTAAAACAGACTAGTCCTGATTGTTGAACAGAACCATCGAAATTTTTGTTATTTAGAAAAACAATATTGCTTTTTTTTAAATTTAAGTGATTCCCTTGTGAAAAAATAAGGAGAAAAGTGTCAGTAGATTTCCATAAATTGCTAGTATGGCTAAAGCACATTACTGAAGAAATCACTTACAAGTGAGCTAGATTTGCAGATTAGTAAATTAAACTATGTCCACCTTGCAATACTCAAAAGCTCAGATGTTTCTGTGAGTCTTATTTAAGCCTCTTGAATCTAAGCAACTGCATAATTTCACATAGTAGCTGCACTATGTAAAATGTCTTGGAGAGGAAGATGCCAAAATGGACTAAAAAAATCATAGACTTTCCAATAAAAACATTATTTTTGGTCAACCTTATTTGCTAAATTAAACCGAAACATATTAATCATTTTGCTCAACCCTCAATTGCATTTTTCAGTTAATATATTAATTCTCCCTTCCATTCCTCTCAGCTTTTCTTACATGCCCTATATCTCTACTTTAATAGACAATGGCATATCTTACTTCTATATTTAGAAACATAACCTCCCTTAAAATGATGTTCTGTGAAAAACCTCACTTGGACATGCTGTGACACTCGATGAACTTGAAAACTGTGCCCAAGAAAGACAGGATATGACAGCTGCATGATTCCTGAAGATGCTTTAAAGGGCATCTAATCCCTTGTTTTTACCACACAGATGTAATATTACAGCTGGAGAGAACAGGAAACTGGATATATGAGAAATTGTGGGCCAGTCAAATCAAGGAAGATAAAGAGGAAAAAAAGCCCAAGGAGAAAACTTGAGCTGATTGGTCTTTTCTTTTGTTTTCCACAGAATTCAGAGGAAGGAATATGTGTACATTGACTTTCTCCAGCCTGGTCTTTTCCAGGCTTTACCTATAAGAAGAGAAGCCAAGAAGGTGTCAATGTCACTCCACCAAAATGCTCACTTTTGCACTCAGAAGATGCAAATCCTAGAGAGCAGTCTTGGCTAAGGGCTCCCTGCAAAAGCTGTGCAAGAAACTTCATTGGCCACTTTAAGTGCAGTTCTTTGTGCACAGATTTAAATGGAAAATTACTTCGGCTTCAGGAGAGCAGAATTTAGCCCAGAAATCTCACAGTGCAATACATTAGATAAACACTATTAATTATAATAAATTCAAAACATTCACCATTTTACAATGAAGAGTATTGCCTAAAATGTCAATAAAGGTTAAAAAGAAATGGCTTGTTGCTTTATTAAACCATGTGTGTTAATTTCCAGTTGCTGCTTATTTGAAGGAAGTAAGAAAATCTGCAGTATCATAAAAATTTAGATTCTGTTTCTTATATTTTCTACTCATAAAAAAGGGGAGAAGCAAAAGGTGAAAGAGCTTAGAGCTAAGGTATTTGGGTTGAGGATCAGTTGAATATTTCATTTTGTCTGTAGGAATAATTATAGACTTGATTATTATATAAATATTGTTTCATGTTAGTTCTCTGGCCCAATGTCTAAATTTAGAATGACTCTTTTTTTCATGACACAGTTTCAATAATAAACATTATGATCAAGCCTAGGTGTATATTACATTATTAAAATGCCTCCTTTTTAAGCACTTGGTGGAATCACTGTTACTGTTCTGCTATGGCTTCGTTAGTCTGCTGGTAAAAAAGAAGATTTATTTTTATGTGGCTTGAACTAAGATGACTGAGTTTTGATGTGTGCTCACCCTTAACTATTAACATTGTGTGCAATGGCAGTTTAAATGTTTTATTTTCAAATAAACAGGCAAATGGGAGTGTTATTTCTATAAATACTAACAGGATCATGCCCAAGCACTGGGATTTTTCAGCCTGGAGCAAGAGGAAACCACACATTTTCTGTTTATTTTTGTGGATTTTACTATTTTAAGTAACATCTAGCCCTGGACTGAAGATATTCCGACATTTCTGGTTACTTTGAAGGAAAAAAAGTCACAATAATTTCTTAGCAAGTGAGGTCAACTTACGCTAAGTCATTGAGTGATAAAAAGTATTCTCTGTGACAAGAGTATAGGCAATGTCCTCCTGGATGTCCATCACCAAGTCTTTTGCAAAGAAGCTCAAAAGGAATACATAGGAAGATGGGAAAATGGTCGATGGATGTCCTGGTCCTATTAACATGTATCCAAATCTACTCACGTGCCATTAAGTGTGACTGTGCAGGGATATTTGAGAGCTGTCCCTGTCTTCCTAACTGAGAACAGATGTTGACAGTGATATCAGATGCTCTTTTCTGTTCTCTCTTCCCCTGACCTCAGTTTTAAACACACACATGAAAGACGTAATACCAAGGTTCTCATGCTGCCTTTGGAGCAGTAAAATCTGAGCTTCAGCTGTGTGGTTTAGACTCATGCATTTCTAAATGTTATTTTGGTTTTCCTTTGTAGCTGGCTATTTATGTTTTGAAGGTGCTGAAATGGACAAGTGTCTGGTTTTTTTTGAGCAATACCTGGCTTCACTTAGCAATAACTAGTTGATTATCTACAGGTAACAAAGTACTGCTTGAGAATCTCAACTCTCTTTCTGAATAGACAAATTCAGACACCACTAGATGACTGAGGTTTTACAAAGGTATCAGAATAGCCTTTGAAACGAAAGGCTTTTTGCAGCCCAGAGTTGTTCCTCTAAATCTCTGCTCAATTTGAAACAGTTTGACCTCTGTATCTCATTTCTTTGTAGTAATAAAATCCTCTAATAAATAAAAAGAAAAATGATTGAAATAGGTAAATACAGAAAAATTAGGGAAGGAGAAAGCTAATGAACTTAATTGCAATCACTATAGCAGTATTGCCTTGACTTTAAAGTATTGATTAAATAACTGAATATTTACATCTTGTACTGGACCCACTGAAGGCAAATGATGCATTGCAAAGCAAACAGAGGCTGACCTTTGCACGTTTTCCCATCAGGCTGCAGGGTAAATCCAACTGGGCAACTGCACCGTACCCCTGTCGCGGTATCCTTGCAAGTCCGATCACAGCCTCCGTTATTGACAGCACATGTTTCTGTAGAATGAAAGAGAGAGAGAGGGAGAGAGAGAGAGGGAGAAAGGGAGTGTAATGAAATGTTCTGGGGGAGGGGAGAGGCATTGGCTCTTTGGGGCAATATTACAACATATTAAAAGCAATGTAAGTTTAAGCAAGCCAACTGAGCAAGCTCAAGGTCATCAGGGTCCACGTACTGATTTTGACCGATAAATCATTTCCACAGGCCATGATTTCTTTTTCCTCTCAAACTGGAGATTTGACTTATTATATTTAGTTAGTGTTTTTCAACTTTCTCACACAATAGGATGGGTTATTACATATGAAACAAGTTTAAAAAGAAAAAAAGAGTGATTGCCTTTAAAAGCAGAACCAAACATTCTGTCTGTTTTCTATCAGTCTCTCTAGCTGAGGAACTGTAAGCCTCACTTTTAAATGATGTTTGTAGGCATAACCAGTAGAAAGCAAAGCAGAGTGCTAGACTTGGAACTGAGAATTTAAAATCCTTAGTTAAGAAAGAGTTAATAGAAAATGAACTACATATATCACTTTGACAAGAATCTACATGCCCAATCTGTTCTTACTGAACTACAAGCAAAAGGCATCTGGGTTTTGTCCACTTAAAGCTTTTTGCAAATTGAAAGGAGTTTGGAGTGGGTGGGAGGGCATAATTGAGGTCACTGAACCCATTCCAAGCTGTGTCATTGAAATTTCCCAGTGCTTGTAGTATGTAGAAGGGTGGCTGGGCAAACACAGGCAAGAGAAAGTTGCAATACTTCTGAGCTTTTACTACAGTGGGCAGTGACTATTAGGTACCACTATATTAAGAAAAAAAAATGTTTTCAACTTCATTACAGAAAAAGCAAGAACCTGTCTCTCACTGCCATTACTTTCTGTTACTCATGTATGCACATGCACACACTGTACACATGCATATGCACACATACTCACAAACACATTCATAAAACAGATAAAAGGCAAGTGAAATGATTAACTTTGCTTTGATCCACAGAATAGAGTGGATGTAAGGATGCCAATTTAGCATGTCAGTTTGAACTGTGCATTTATCTGAAAAGTATTTACTTCAGAGAGCAAGTCCTTTTAATAGTATCTTTTTCAGTTGCTCTGGATTTGATTAAATTAAAATACCCCACTGCCCCCCAAGATTGCCATTATTCTACTCAGCTCACCTCTTTCCCTAAAGAGGCTTTGTCATTACTTACTCAGATTTACAGACTCCTATTGCTGAATATTCACAGCCTGTGTCACAATTGTACCCTGTGGACAGGGTCTGACAATCAGCTATAGGATATGCTAATTGGGAATTGCCTTAGAACAGTACATTGATCAAAAATTATTTACACAGAACAGAACAGGCTTTATCTTTCAATTGACTACTACTAAAAGATTTTGATTTTAAAGTAGCCTGTGCTTTGCCCTCAAGGTGAACTTAGACTGGCCCTTTGGAGGGACTTCCCTGCTTCAAAATGCAAAAAAAAAAGTGTAACTGTTTTTTCCTTTCCTTGACACTGGCACAGGCCTCTCCATCAGTTGTGGAATAAGCTCCTGGCACTTACGAACAAACTGAAAGCAAGGGGTTGGGGCACACATGCATTAACAGCATGGGACAGATCTCTGAGTCCATACACACTCACGCATGCTCCTCCAGAGAGATTTTAAATTTTTATGCATTTTTGATATGTAATATCATGTAGTAAGAGCTATTAGTATACAAATGGATTTGCATATAACTGACAGGAATCACAGCTAACAAATAGATTGACACGTTTTCTGTAACAGCTTTCTGAAAATGGAGCTGAATCTGCCACTCCTGATTTTCAGGCAGTTCTTGCTCACCCTGCAGGACCTCAATCTAACCATTTGAGTAATATAGTTCTGATTTTCATGTACTTCTCTGGAAAGGACTATGTTATAGACTTAGAGGCTGAAACTGCTGCTTGAAGAATTCTTCCTCAAATGACAATGATGGCATTTCCAGTTGTATGTGAACGTGTATGTGTATGTGACCTTGTAGGCCAACATATCAAATAATTTTATGTTTCAGACAAGGCAAAATGTTTCATACCATTTAAAATTTTTAACTTGGGTACAGTTTAAGGGTAGGATGATTTTCCAGGAGTAAGGAGTTAAGGTTAAAACCCAGCAAAAAGCACTGAAGATTATGTTTGGCGTGGCACTGCGATGAGCAGTAAATCTTAGGTTAGCAGATTAACTTTGGCATATGAAGACTCCTTTATTGCAGTTTGTCAACACAAGATGAACATAAGCAGTAATATTTCTGCCTTCTGGATGACATCCAGTGAAAATGAATAGACACAACAATTTTTTTTTCCCATGGCATGGATGACTGGATCTATAGGGTAAGGGTCATTCAATGAACAAGAGTTATTTCTACAGATAAATAGAAGGAATCAAGCCAGCTTTTCTTATTTTAACACAGATTTAATAAAACAAACCAGAATGGATAAATACCCTTCAACCTTCCTAGTGACTCTGACTTTCATGCATAGCAAACTCTTAACAGAATGAAGATCCAAGTGAGCAAGAGGACATGTGACAGTACCTCTAATACTTTGGATAACTGGAGAGATGTACTGATGAAATTCCTTAAACTCAAGGTCGTGAGAAAAAATTGGTAAAAGAAAGCAAACATGAATAGCAGAATGTGGGAAAGAAGCTACATCAAAGAGAATAGCTGAGGCCTGCATACAACATAAACTGAATGCATGACCACCTGTGTTTCTGAGAGTGATGATGTCATCTCATTCTTCACCTCACTATATCAAACTTCAGCATATATTTGAAATGCAAATACAACTTTTAGGCTTCTTTTGCCAAAGAGCAAAAGAACGTTACTTATTTCCATTCTATCACATTGGAGAAGCTATGTAAGGGAAATAACAGATGTTAAAAATTGGATCAGGTCTTCATGGTGATATTGATCCTACAGACCATTTTCACTGCTTTTTTCTCTGTGAAAGACAACCTCAGCATTTTAGCCTTTTTTGTTTGTTTTGTTTCAAACTTTTTTGCACATTTCAAGTGGAGATGGGAGAGGGAAGCCACTGAAATCATTACCTACATTCAAGGGAGTCTTGCAGCATCTGTCTCTTCAGAAAAGCATGAGAGGGACACTGAATGGCATCTTCTTGCTCAGAAAATGTTGTTCTTGAACGAGCAAGAACATGAAAAGAAATGAAAACGTCCTGTAGAGCTGACAATTGCAATTTCCTCTGAATCAGAGAGGAAGGTTGGACTGACCCCCTGTCTTAAGGACTTGTGCAGGGGAAAAGGATTTTTTGCAGGAACAGGTAGGCTGCAAACAAAAGAGATACCAGTCCCCCAAAACAAAGAGCATTCTCTAAGTTTGCCAGATTTCTGTAAACTGTTTATGCTGACGTGGTAAGCAGTAAGTACATCTGAAAGGAAGGCATGAAAGTGGAAAAATCCTTTTTTCCACTACCTAATTCCTATGATTGCCCAAATGATAACACTTACCAAGGGGCAAGTCAAAGAAAACCAGCAATTCAAAAACTGCCTTTATTTGGAATTCATTTGCAGTAGACTAAAGCTCACTAGGGTCAGCAGAAATAGGGTGATTGGACTTTGCTCACAAAGTCTGTGCCATATTATTTTGACCTTCTTTTGAGTCAACTTTTATGCTAGACAAAGAGCAATTCTTGATGGAGTAGCCTGGAGCTCAGAATTTAGAGAAGCTATCAAGTCCTATCAAGTAGATCATAGTCCAAGCAAAGTTATGAGTAACAGTGCTCAGAGTGTAATCATACCTACTTCTACACCTGGTCTGAATTTTGCACAAGATCTGAACACAGTATCTTATGCTGAGAGTAACTGTCTTAAACTCAGGGGTCAGACACATGAACAAGTCAATCTTGACGCAACTGAAAGCTAAATATTGCAAGCAGGATGGCAGCTTTAGTGTGCTCACAGTTTTAGCTGGTGCAACTAGGAGGTATATGCACTACCTTAGACCACTTTTTCCTAATGAGGTGCCTCTGAAGTAAAACTGCCTGGCACCTGAAGTGGCAAAAAGTGTAAAACTACTCACAATCTCTATTTTTCAGCAGATGTGCTGTAACTAAAGCTGCTGTAAACTGTTACTCTGTCTGAACCAAGAGATAACCTGTTTACCTGTCCTAGGTACATAAAAATGAGTTTCTTTCTCTGTATTTAATTCACAGTGAAACACAAACTTTGAACAACTCAGAAAAGATTAAGGATGTCTGTTAACGAAAGCCAAATATATGGCTTTGAGAATTTTGAGATGTTCTAATCTGAAGCCATTAATAGCCATTGTCTGTAATGATACCTTGCACCACTGTAGTGTTTTGAGGCCCTCATAAGGACCAAGACCAGGACTCCATTGTGTCAGCTACTACTAAGTGGCAGTTACGAAAAAGTGATGATGGTGAGGTGTTAGAGCAGTTCTATGAGAAGACAAGATCCTGCTCAGCTGAGTGGTACTGGCTCCCTCCCCGTAATGAATGTTGAATTCATTCAGTTCAATACGAAAAGTTTCTGAAATCATATTAGCCCTTAATGTCTATCTCCCCTCCTCTCACACCTGAAAATGCACTTTGCTCCATCTGGCTCGAAGGCTGCCTGTGCAGACATCGCATCTGTTTCCTTCACGTTGGTGTCACAGCACAATCTCCACCAAACAGAGCTCTTTCTGAACTTCAGATATGCTGGGGTTTTGCAAAGTACCCTCTTCCACTTAACTTTCATGTCATACAGAGAACACAGAAATAATTTTAATCAGCAGAGGTAACTGACCTGCATGACCATGCCTAAGAACAAAGACTACCTAACTGAATAAAAACCCCACAGTTAAGATCCTTCGCAAATTCTGACCAAAAATACACAAATTCTGAAAGCCTGAAATTTGGAAGAGATTAAAACTTAGCTCAGGAAAGGCAATTAAAAAAAAAAAATTCTGCAGATTACAAGATGAGCTTGCCTTTACGTAAGAGGGAATATGCAGTATGAGTAAGAAAGCCATGAGACAGGGAACACATGATAAGACTGCTGTTGCCGTCCATAAAAAGAATTTTACTGCAAGTGGCAGTACATGAGGTACATGTGCTATGTGGCATGAGATCAGGGTACAAGGAGGGACTCAAAAGACAATGAGCCCAAGAAGAAACTAAACAAAACTAAACACACAACTAAAATATTTCAATTTTCAGTTAAGGGAGAACTGTGCTATTCTCATGCAAATTATGCTCTGTGATGCTGAAAGGATAGAGAGAGACCATTCACAAGAGTATAATGAAAGAAACAAATAGCTGTGAACAGATGAAGGAGAAACTGAAAGGGCTTCATATTCAAGGAATGAAAAAGGTGAGACAGAAAGGGTAACTTGCAGGATGTGGAATTCTTTACTTCGTTATGCTTGTCTCCTCATTTCCTTGCAATTTCATGATTGGTAGAATTTTATTTGCATGAAAATAGGATGAGAATTCTGCAGTGCCACATATGGAATGTGTGAAGAAACAACTAGGTGAATCTTACACTGAATTGTGAATCCTGAAGCTCTCAGTTAAGAAAAGCTCGACTTCTCTTCAGGAAACACTACATAATTAGGGAATATCACTTGATAGATTGGATCAGGTGTTTTATAAGCACCCTATGAGTCCAGTCTGGTCCCTTAAAATTAGCACCAGTAGCTGGGGTGTGTTCTCTAGATAGAGAAGCTGCATTTTAGAAAAACTGAAATACTCTGAACATTGCAAAGGAGCATTATCTCCTGATCTTGGACAAATCTTTTAATTTAAAATGGAAAATCAAAACAATGGAAGGTATTGCTAGGAATTCTGGATAAGGTCAGAGTCTTTATCATCAGCAAAGAAATGAAGAAAAAGGATTTTTACAAGAAATAGCACACCATTCACAAACTCAATGAATAAAGGTGACGATAACTCAAGATGAAAAGAACTGCCCTTTGGAGAGAGAGAATGCATGAATGACCTCAGGGATTCCTTCCCCCTGTTTGCTATGATTTCATACAGCAAAGTAGAACTGACAGAAGGAGTTAAAGGGAGGTCTTGGTTTCACAGTCAGTAACTGAATTAGAGGACCTCCTAGCAATATGCCTGTTAATGATATGTTTTCAATTCTTTATTGATTAAAGCACAAAAAGATTGTGATCCATATAGAGCTGCACACTTGGGTTTTTGACAGAGCATTTCTAAGTTGGGTAAAAGCCATTCAGAAAAATAAAGACATATTTCAAGTAATTGGAAAGAGCCCTAGAAGGCTGTACAACAAAGCTGGGTACTGAAGTACATACTGGAAAGGCGCTCTTGGCTTAAAGTGACCCTTGGTAGGCTATAACTGTGATAGAAGTTAATTGCTTTGAAAGAACACTTGAAAATAAACACTAGCTTGTCCACCTCTCTGCTCTTTGAGATAGAAAATTGGGAGTAGTATCACCTGGAAACTCTCATTCCATTTGGAAAGAAGATGAAGTCTGCAGAATCCATTTTTAATTCACATTAGAATGAAACAACCTAAGACTTTTGGAAATTTTCTGATAGCAAACCAGAGCTTATAACACTATTCCAGTGTTTGGTAGTTAGGGCATTAAATTGCATGTTAGAAGCCCAGGTCACATTTTCTATGCTTTTATATTTATTGAAACGGAAGAATCCCTAGCCTTTATCAGTTATTTGTTATCAATAGTGGCCTCAAGGGTGGAACATCTTCATAAGGCAATAATGAGTTACTCTGACTTTACAGACCAACATTTTCCTTGAACATTGGTGGCAATGCACCGTGAAAGGGTCTTTAGTATCATTTGCTCACATTTCAAATCAATGTTCTAACCAGACTACTGTGTACATTCTCCCTCCCTATTTCTGAAGAACATTTCAGGCAAAAGCACTGTGAAGACCGGAGTTTTCCCACAAAACTTACTTTCAAGAAAAAAGGTTTTTGACAGAAAACTCTCATTAGATGAGAGGGTTTTTTTCAGTGAAGAATGCATGGCTTCAGTAAGTTCTACAGCTCCCTTTCCTGAGCTGCAATGAAGCTAAATATGGCTCTACCAGGAATCCTGAAATCCAGAAAATGGTGGATTTCCATATGACCTACACAGTCATTTTGTGGTTAATACAGTATTTCAAGACAGATGCTTGATTTTGGACAAGTTATTCACACTGAGGCACCAGAGAAGAGCTCTTTGGATGGCTGAAAGAATATAGAAGGAAGGTTTCCGTGTTGGTATGCTGTCATTTTAAGCGTGGCAGGAGAAAATAAAAAGACTCTGGTAAGTCTAGTTAACTTTGTGGATTCTATTTTCCTGTAATCAAGAAAAAGCTGTATATCTCTACTGAAGAGAAAACAGCAATTCGAAGAGATTAAGTCCCATATGTCATACAGAGAGGTAAAAGCAGCATTAGAGAAACTGGAAGTTTTTTATCTGCTATTTATGTGCATGTTCATACAGGGCATAGATCCTTGCAAGATAAGACCTGAGATTTTTTAGCCTTAAGACCATATAAACCCATACCATCAGTTCTTCTCAGCTCTGGAATCCCAAGAATTTTCATGTGGACTAACAACAAGAAGGGGAGAATGGTACTGACCATGTGAATGTGTATATGGATAAAACATTTCAAATAAGTGACCTTGCTTCCTCCTCCCATCATTATCAATATGAAGTTCACACACTGGGTGTGTGCCCTCTGTAATCTCTATTTTATGCAAGATACCTGAAGGAGGATTTTAATTAATTAGAAACAGAGAATGTAGAGGACTGCTCTGCTAAGAACTGCGTGATACCTGGAAGCCTCTGTGAGGAGCAACTACAGAAGCAATGATGGTGCTTCAGATGGCCTTCCTGCCTTGAATTCCTGGGGAGGATGTTCAGCTCACATCTGATGGTTCTACCTCTGCTCATTAACAATCAATTAACTGACACAATCTGTTACCTGCAGTGGTAATTCAGTGTGGGAGTAACTATAACTAGGTACCTTTCTGCCACTGAGGCAATCAGGTGAAAGGTGTTCCAGACAAGTCAAAGCACACTTGATGTCCAGGACAAATAGGGCAGCCTAACCCTTAGATAACTGGAGTTTAAGAAAATATACCATATGGCTGACTATTAAGCTCAGATATATGTAGTTGAGTACCACTTTTGGTTCAAATGGTTCAAAAGCTCTAAAGTTGTAAATCTCTCTGCCTTTTTGATGTAACAGATGCAAAAATGTACACCTTCACTACAAATGCTGTAAGGCACAACCACAAGCTCAAGTTGTGGGGTTTTTTATTTATTATTATATGACCAGCTCATTAAAATCCATTGGAGGTACTGGGATAAAAATCTGAAACCAAAATAGCTTTGGTCAGGACATGATAAACACAGTTACCTTGACTGACTACCTTCACTCCTGACTACCTTCAGGAGGCACAAGATTGGATGAAAGAGCTGATCAGCACAAAGAGAAGGGAGTTACTGGGATGTCACGAAAGTGTCCCAAGCACGACTTGCACTTGTGATCTACTAGTCTGAACGGGCTTTGGCTATTTACTGCAATATTTGGGATCCCTGGAGCCGAACTGATCATGAAGTACTATTACCAGAGCAGCAAAGGCAAGAAAAGAGATGATTCTGCCCCATGTAATATGAAGGGATATTCTCTGTCACAAGCTAACCTGTGGCAGAACTGCCCACATTGCAATTCCCACAGCTCATACGTCTAGTGATTGCTGCACAGAGGGAATGGTCTTAGCTGACTGCACACTCATGTAATGCAGGTTCACATATATCCCAGACTGGCAAAGCTGGTCCTCGGTGTGATTTTCTAAATGGAACTAAAGAAGCAATCTAGGCAGAGGTAAACTTTAGCAGTAACAAAGACCAGTTATGATACACTTTACAATTTAAATCAGCAATTCAATTGACAGTAAAAGAATTTGGAGGGATCTTAGTAGCCAACTTCAAGGGAAGAGAATTGCATCACTCTATCTGAGGTGGGTTGCAAATAACCTTATTGATGACCCAAGAAGTCAGTGTCCAATGGCAAAATCCTAAGCTGCCCTGACAGAAAATTAGTTGAATATGTCTCATGAAGAAGTGAATTTCTGTGTAGAGTTTGAATTTCTGAAGACACTTGTAGCAATGGTATTACTGTCACTTGTACCATTATACTTCCTTAAGTGTGCAAGGGAAAATACTGCACTTCCTTAATTTCAAGATGGGCTATTTACTATACTGAAAAGAAATTTGTAAACCTCTCCTTGTGAGAACAAGGAACCAACTATATCTTCGAGGGCCAGAGCAAGAATGTTTTATTGCCAAAGTGAGTTCTTACAACTGTGATCCCTGGAAATAATGGAAAAGGTGGATTGAAGGTGAGGAAGATACATAGCACTGGCAGTTGTCCTGAAGTCACTTGATGTCAAGCCCAAACAAACCTCATCCGTTGACTGCCGAAGAGTACAGGAAGGAAAATGAAACAGGAAATAGTGAGAAATGGGTCAGGTCTGCCTCTTTAAGAGCTGAGGAGAAGATCTAACAAACAGCCTGGAGAGAACGTCATGGTTGTGTTGCTAAAACACTTTACAGATTCATGCAGTCTAATAAGGCCTGTGATGATGGCAGTGTAGCAAGTGACTGCATTTAAAAGACAATATTAAAAAATACATCATAAAATTACTCGGTTCAAAGAGATGATGTAAAGAGTAGCCAAAGAGCAAAGCATTATCTTTGACTAGGAGATGAGGACTCCTTGAGCCTTAACTCCAGACAGTTCTACAGGTCTGGTTCCTTAAAGAAGAAGTTTTTAGTTGCCTGTCACATCTTTGTAAGCAGTTGACTTATTTATAATGAGGCAGCCCAATGGCATAACTGATGCTATAAATTACATTTCTGTGTCCATAGCATCAAGTTCTAAGAGAAAGTTTCTTGAAAAAAAAATGCTAAAAGAAACTTCTGAAGTTTCTAAAAGTTTCTAAAAGAAAGCTTCAGGATACCAACAGACAATTGCTGTATAAAAACTTTGCAGCCTTTTCGAGCAAAAGACAGTGGCCAAGGAGAAGGTTAAGCACATGAGACTTGATAATTTACAATGTATTTAATGATAAAGTGTTAGACTAATGGATGACCTATCTTTACAGTTGTAGACTGTGGGGTTTTTTGACTTACAAATTCTCTCCAGGGCTGTAATAGCAAAATGAGATATGTGAACATGAATAAAAGTAACTTCCATAGCAGAAGATATGACACTGGACAAAATATTTAGAATATATGTGTATTGCAGGGTTGAGTGGAAATCTGGTGCTTCTAAAGTTGTGTGCCCATACTAGAATGGCTTTCATACAGGTAGGCAGGGCATGATTTATTGCGTTTTACACTAATTCTGGATTTAGACTGAACAATACGTGAAATGCATTAGCCCACTCCTCTAACCAGGTAGGGCAGTCTCATGCTATGATGCTATGACAGGAAAAACAGTCATGGCAAACAGAGATTCCCAAGAAAGAGAAGGCAAAGGAAAACAGAGAAGGTCTCTGTGATGCTCCTAAGAAACAATCTGAAAATATTTTCAGAAAAAATTGTGTTATACCATACAAAACAGAGATATAAACATAATTTTAAGAGCTGAGCGCTGTGTTCAACTAACTGCAAGGTAAATGATACCAAGTGTTTAAAAACACCTGAATACATTAATTGTGCCCTACTGGTTTACACCAAGTGCAAGGTATTCTGCAACAAGGGGGATGCAAATGTACCTTACAGGTGATGGTACAGCTCTGGTTTTGGATGTGTGCACTTCTGCAGGATGTCCATCCTAACCTACAGAATGCACATGGCTCAATGTCCAGTTTACAGCAGCCACCACAGAACTACGGCAGAAGCTCTCTGGGAGCCCCCCTGAAGAAACACTAAGGCTGCACTGCTTTCCACTCCACAATGGCAATGGCCAAGGGGAAGTGAAGAAAAGGTAAATAAGCTGTAGGAACCGCAGTGTGGTGCAATGTCCGCTGAACGACAGTGGCCAGCCATTCAGTGCCATCTCTTTAATGAGAGCACTCTTTACTCTAAATCCAAGTGTTTTTCTCTGATCCATGGAGATAAGTGGCAGCTGGAAGCCCTCAGGGTCTGTCCAAACATTATGAAAAAGTTGGATGAAATTCCTAGGAATCATTGGACAGTTCTAAAGGAAAGTTTCTTCTTCATCAGAGAAGACCAGTTTCTCATCTGCCTCACAAGATCTAGATAAAAATGCATCTAACAGGAAGGAATAAAGTGTGTTTATCTACTCTTCTCTGTTTAGGATTTAGCCACAAGTCACAGGACCACAGCATGACTAGGACATAGGCCCCTGTAAGAGCCAGTCAGAGTTAGAGAGGCGGCCAGTCTTGCTGTAGCAAAATGACTGGCATAGGCAGCCAACATTATTCTAAAGCGACATTCATGACAGCAACATTATTCTAAAGTGACCTTGTGCAAGCTTATTCC
Source organism: Atrichornis clamosus (assembly GCA_013400975.1). Classification (NCBI taxonomy): domain Eukaryota; kingdom Metazoa; phylum Chordata; class Aves; order Passeriformes; family Menuridae; genus Atrichornis; species Atrichornis clamosus. The sequence goes on from WBMZ01014843.1 coordinate 90,731, forward strand.
TAGCCTTGGCTGATATTAAGGGTTATACAGATCATAGCCATTTTGATAGAATGTAGCAAATGACAGGGGAATAGAAATTGTCATCTCAGGACTTCCAACTGAAAGCACCTTTCATCAAACTACTAAAATTAAATAAAGTCATCTACTTTTCCTACTCTCCCAAGACTGTCTGCAGGAGGGTCAAAAATCACAGTCCATTTAGAAAAGCTGGGAAAAAAGTTTCCTGAAGAGCCTTCTAGTACTTGCTAAAACAGTTGCTTAGAAAACATCTGAAGACATACGGAATTTAATGGAAATGCCACTACACTTTTGAAATGAATAAGATTCCATAAAAAAAATTTCTGAGTGTCAGAAATCAGTAGAAACAAACAAGCAGAAAAGTCCTTAAGCAATAAGACACCCACTCAGACCTCACTCACTGATTAAATTTCTTTCCCTCTCTAGTCATTGTTTTTCTAAGGAATCGGTGGTTTAAACACAGCATGTCCAGAAACTTTCAGCTCTCAGCTGCTACATGCCAATACAGGAATACAGGAGGTACTGAAGAGTTAAACAATGTATTTTGAAAACTGGATTTTAAACTATCTCCCTAAAACTATTTCTAGAGCCTATGTTCAGCTTGGAACTTGCAGACCTGGTGTAAATAAGAAGGCTGTTATTAATCTTTCTAATGCTCAACTATTTAATGCTATTTGCCTGGACTCTTAGAAGCAGTGTGAGCTTATTTCCAGGTTGAATAGTTACTTTTATCAGCAGGTGAGGCATCAACACAGTGCGCTATGTTGCTCAGTACCTCGAGAGCATATTGTCCACGCTCTTTGTGGCCGGTCAGACTCACCATTTAGACTCAGAGGGGTGCATTTTTCAGCAGTCTACAGGTCTTTTAGCACATCTATTTTCCTGACGTTTTGTGAGACTATGGGTCTTATTGAAATTATAGCTAAAAGTGTTAACAGCATATTTACAAAGCAAGATGAGCTGCCTTATAGTTTTACTGGGTTAAATTACTTGAAATAGCGTATCACTAAAAAATAAAATTATATGGGTCACTTGCTAGGTCTGCGAACTAATTGGAAATTAACAATCATGGATAATATAAAAATAAAGGAATATATGCCCAGTTTTCCACATGAAGGAAAATCTTTTATCTCAATCTTGTAATCTAATACCATTACAGAGCTATAACACTGTTCCATTTCCTACACACTGGTTGCATGCTGGCCTAAGGGTAAGTAGATGCTTTGTCATGGGTGACAAGACACAAATGATACGGAAACTTGATAAATATTGTCACCTACTGCAACTATCAGCCCAGCAACCAACTAAATATTCAAAGTGAGGCTTCTGGTCTCCTAGAGGTGGTCACACCAGATAGGTGTGGATGCTTATGGGCAGAGCTGAACTTATCAAAGGCGAGCAGGACAGCCTGCAAAGGACTCAATGGTTTTAAAAAAAGAAAGAGTAACACAGAGGAAAGAGAGCAGAATCTTGTCCTGCCAGAATCTCTTCTGTGGTTGAAGAATCCCTGTCTTGTAAGTGGTTCATTGAGTGCATCTCACCAATGGTCACTATGTTTAAACCCTAGTGGAAACAATTTTATATGGTGAGTAGGGCATCAGAATGGAAAATACAGAGTGATAAACCGTCTGAAGCCCTCCAAACTACTGGCATAATTCAGCAGTCTGTGCTACTCTGTGCTCTTTGTCACATGCAAAGTCTGGCAGAGGTCCAGCCACTCGACCCTTTCTATTCCCAAAAGGCCATTCTCACTAATGTGAAGAAGACAAGCACAAGGGTGTGCAATGGGTTAACTGAGAGCAGAAGCTAAAGAATTATCTTCACTGTTCAGTGCACCTCCTAGTCTCTTCCACTCTCAGGCTCCAACACCACAGAGAAACAAGCCATGCATTAGTCTTGAAAGAAGAACACACAGATGCTCACTAGTCACTAGGGAAACATCTTCCAGTGGTTACTAAAATAGCTGCACAAAGGAAACACAAGAATTTCCTGTCATAATATTTACATTTCTATCAAAAGTACAGGAAATTTTAATTAGGCAAATACAGTTGTTCATTTAATACCACATAAATAATAGAACATTGGTTTATATTATGATCATCATTATCATCATCGTCATCATCATCATCCACTTTTACGTCAATAGGCAGGTCTGCAACAGGGGATTTTTCAGAAATTCTACAGCAACACATACACACAAACACACAAATCACATGTAAAAAGTAGCTTGCATAAGGTAAGTAGGGTTAATGGTAAAAGCTTCTTTCTATGCAGAGAAAATTGAATATTAAAGCTGCAGCATTAGGAAAAAAAAGTTTAAAAACAAGAAATGGAGTTGTACAACAGATGAGAACTTAACAAAATTGGTGACCTTTCCACACAGATGAAGTCAGGTTAAAAAAAAAAACAACAGGCCAAACCAAAACCAAAGGAGACCAAAACCAAATGAGACCAAAAGAGAACCTCCCCCCCACATACATACAGACAAAAGTGAGAGCACAACAAAGGAAGTGGAAGAAAAGTGTTACCCATAAGTAGCCGCCGTTTCACCCGCTTGTCCACATCAGCTACTGACGTGGCATTGTACTCAGAACTCTCAATTGCAGCCTCATCCTTCTCTAAAACACAAGTAAGGGACAAACATGGAGCAGTTGGTTAATCACAAGCCCAATTTTCCGCTGCCTAAGACAGTTTCTTGGCATGGCACAGCCGAAGCCAAGAAGCAAGGCATGAAAGCACTAAATCCCCGTTAGAGAGTTAATTCCCTTTGAGAACCCAGGAAAAAATTTAAGGGTGTTTAGGGAAAGGAGGAAGAAAGAGGGTGAGAAGGAAGAATGGTCAACTATGAAGTAATTAACCACACAGAGGAAGCTGGATTCCTACTGGAGAACAAGACAGCTAACATGAGTGCCCCAGAGAGGTGTTAATGATGAAAATTAAAATCCAGGAAGGCTAGTTAAACAAACTACCAAAGACAAACTGTGATTCAGGCTAACGGTGGCAACAGGATCTGAAGGTGGCAGGCAGAAGACTGAGACAGACAGAGAGAGGAGTCCGGTGATGGATGGGCACAGATGCACCATAGCCTTGTACACATCGACACATCGAGAAACCAAACAGCATGCAACTTAAATAAAAACAACAAAAATAACAAACAACAAACCAAACAAACACAAAAAAAGATCAATTTGGGCAGTGCTGGTTGCCTGCTTGTCTATGAAACACTACTAGCTAAACATTCAATGCTAGGAAAGATATTGCAAGAACAGGGTTTAGTAATTTTATTAGCATGCAGTGAGCAAGATGATGTCATCAAAGGCCATTTTACAAGGTAGTCTTTGACATCCTACATGTAAGAGTTCCATACAGCATAATGAGGACTTTGGTTATGCTTCATTAGTAATACACAGAAACAGTCACAAGTGTGGAAAGAGACGATCAATAGGTGAAATAAAATTAAAGATTTCTGATACAGGAGAGCAAGGGAGAAGCAGCAGTTGGGTAAATAAAATGAATGGTAGAAAAAGGGAAATGCTCATTAGGAAAACAAAAATGAAAATGTAAGTGGGGGCTTTCACATGCAGCAAACATAAAAAAAAATAAAAGGTTAAGTCAAGCAAACGAAGACAAAATATGTTAGACAAAGGGTCAACAAGTATTTATCTGGCATTGCAGAAGTTTGCATTCTTGCAGTGATGCCTGGAATATATACACCACTGAAGACAGCAAACACTGGAATCACTGAAGTGAGGAGGAGGAGGAGGCTGGCAGGTTTTGTTTGTGGCAACACTACATGGTTGAGTGGTAACAAGAAGTTGTTTTGTTTTGTTTTTAACAAGTTCTAGATGGGATCAGGCTGCAATAGAGGCTTTTGTTTGAGTTTTTTTTTTCTCTGTAAATAATTAATAAACGTCAGTTATCAGACAAGACAGGCAATCAGGAACCATCACCAGAAAGCAGGAATAAAAATGTAAAAAATAAATTTAAAAATTAAAAGTATTCTAAGAGAAAGGACTATTTAGAGGGAAGAAAATCAGCACAAGCAGTAATATGTGACTTACATCACAAGACCAAGGAATGTAACATGGAGTTGTATGTATTACATAACAAAAATGGAAAAAAAAGTGAAAAAACAGGTGCAATGTACACAGCTTTTCAAATAATTTTTTACATGCTGGACAAAATAAAACATCAATCCAAGGATACTAGTGAGCAATAATAAAGAGAAGATCAATTATCCATCCAATAAAACCTGCTCTGAAGGCTCTCACTCTTGCAAATACTCTGCATCTGGAACTGCCATAGGCGTCAGGAGGGTTACAGAAAGAGAGGGACTGTAGGATGGAGCCCTCTGCGTAAGAGGCACTCGCTGAGAGATCCTGTGCACTCAGACACGCCTTGTGCATGCAGCGGGGCAGAGTGCAGCCCTGAGCCTTGCTCAGCCCCACCCCTGCCAGCATAACCCTCGCCCTACCACACAATTTGTGCAATTAAACCCCTCAGAAGTGAGCAAGGCTCTGGGCAGCCACGGAGCTTTATGGCAGGGATCTGACCGAGACAGGCTGACTAAAGAGAACTGACAGATTTCCATGGATTTCCAATGCTCTGTCTTGCAATATAGGAGAGAAAATATGATAAATATGTGTCCGTGGTTTTTTAAACTCAGGAAATGACTAAGAATTTGTAAGAATTAGAAATTAAATAAACAAAAAAAGTCAACATGTCCACAATACCAATGAAAATTGTTACAGATTTTAGGTTCTGATTTGTGTGTAAGAATTTTCAAGTGTTAAATTGCACTATGCAAAAACAACCTTTCTTAAATTTTTTTTTTTAAAGTGGAGTGGAAAGAAATTGTATTAAACAAATAATAGCTTTCATAATCAAAAAAGTTCGCAAAGCATCTCCCAAGATGCTCCATGTCTTGAATGGCTTTTTCCTACTGATGTTCTGAATGAAAGCTTAATCACTACAAGGGTTGTAATTTTTAGAATCATGAAACATACAGCAGGGAATAAAGCTGGAATCATGGTGACTAATTTTCCCTGATAACAGCTCAGAAAAGAAGATAATTTTCCTAACCTTGCTTACACGAGGAAGTCTTGACTAATGAAAGTGAACTGAAGGGCTGAACTTTCATTCAAAATTATGAATGTTCTACGCCTTTTAACTTCAAAAATTAATAGATATGAACAGAAACAAAAGCCACAAGTGAGTAACAAAGGGATACTGCATTAACAAACATTTTGACAAAATACGCAAAGATGCTTCTCTGTGTGTTCGGCCTGAGCTCAGCTCCAGCAGCCAGGAACTGCTGGAACACATTTCTCTCAGCGCTGGTGCTGAACACCTGGGACACACGAACACACGCGCGCCCGCATACACACACACGTGTCACACAGTGATTCTGAGGAATACAAAATAAAATGTGCCGCAGAGAAGTACTTACCAATGCAGGTTCGGCCATCTGAATGTAGGGCATACTTCTGATGACAACCACACACAGGACCAGTATCTGTGTCATCACAGGTGTGTTGGCAGCCTCCATTCCCATAGTTACAGGTTACTAGTTAAGCCCCAAATGAATGTGTATATATGTATATATAAATAAAATGACAATGAAACCAATTAGTCTTGAGGGCCTTTCAGAACAGAGAAGAGCAGCAACATACCAAGACATAAGGCAACATAACATTTGTGTTTGCAATTATTTCTGTTTCTTCTGTCTGTCCCCTCCCTTATGTCTGTCTTGTGCCATAGCCTCAATCCATACAGTGAAGAAAAAACAGAGAAATAAAAATAAAAGCATTTTCCCCAGTCTATTTGATGTAATAATTTTAGTATGACTCATTAGCCAAATTCCATCCCTTCCTAAAAGCTACATGCTTCATAGCCATGAGGCACATGTATATTTTCAGCACACATGTATATTTTCAAGTCTATAGACAGCATTTCTCTTTTGCTTTCCATTCATTCCCTTCATTCTCTAAACAGAAGAAGCAGAGACGAAGCAGCAAGAACAGAGCCATAAAAGTCTTGAACTCTACTATATCAAGTACTGGCCCTCCTAGAGCAGAAGGTTTAAAAGTAAAACAGAGATTGGGTGTTTTTTCTTCTCTGTAGCAAAACTCCCACAGTTGTTATGGCTCTGCCATGCACTGGCCTGAGCCAGGAAGGAAGCACTGGAGATGCCACTTTCACTTCCAAGCGTACAGTGCAAAACAGCTTTTAGAAATTCAAATGTTCTCTGGTGAAAAACTACTAAATATGCATTAAAGCAAGCACTTTTCATGAGAGTAGGTAAAGTTTTTAAGTTTACATGAATTAACAGATCAATTTCCTTTGTCACATGATGGATTTAATTTCTGACTGCTAAGACAAACCTATTTTAAAATATTAAGTCTGTAGCACCATTAATAAAGCCTCTCACTTGCCCCTGTTTCATTCAGTCCTTTGCAGTTGCATAGCTTGATGCTGAAAAACACAGTTCTTATCCGACTGATGTCTGAATTCAATTTACTGTCTTTATTTGGACTAGGTTCTTTATTGGAACATACATACTGGAAGATACAGGGGAAATCCAATATACCATTATTTAGTTGTATAATCATCATTTCAGAGGACTTAAATGTTTTGAAATGTTCCAGGAATTTAAATCTTGACTACACTGATTTAAATACTGACTCCTAGTCACCAGAAGGAACTTCCTCACATTGGTCTTAGCAGAATTGTCCTTCTAGATAAGAGAGTTTATAAAAGAGCCAGGGAAGCAAATTGCAATATACAGCAAAACCAAGACAATGACGAACAGGATTTGAATATCACGTATCTCATTCTAAACTGAGGTTCTATCTAATGCAAGAGGGCTAAGCTCATGTATTTTCCCACTGAACTCAGTGACCCTGCTTTAATGCTGGCTTCTGAAAATGGAGTAGACCGGAATTTTCCATCACAGTAACTAGAAATGAAATATCCCACCTCTGGTGTGAGTGCCTCAGTGCTGAGCAGTCATGTCACTCTCAGCAATCACTGAAATATTTAGCTTAAAATGGAACAGTTCTAAAAAAAGCAACTGAGGGAGACCCACCACAGCATACCCAATAGAATTCCCATTAAAAGCTCCTGCCAGCGTGGGAACCACAAGTTTACAACTTCAGTCCCTGAAGTCTGGCAAAGATCACAATAGGAATTGCCCATCTCTCAAGTGAGTACAGACCTGAGGCCAATACAGGTGTAAGCATCCTTGATCCTTGCCAGTGTACATTTGGAATAAAATCCTTGTGCTGTTCAGAGATAGACAGGGAATAGCCTTGGTGCCTAGTGATAAGAACAGTCTCTGAGAGCCTGCCTGGATTCCTCACTTTCCAGCAATATTGCTGTTCTATCCAATTGGAAAGAATGCCAGTGAGAAAGATGGAGACCAGCCTGATTCATTGTCCCTTTTTGGAGCTTGACCATTTGTGCACTAGATGGGAAAATAGAAATTGTGGGTTCAGTCCAACCAGACAGAGGAGGGAATATACCCCAAGTCATAAGAATCCTAAACTTCCAAGGAATTACATTTAAAAGCCCCCTAAGTAACAGGCATTCTTTCCTCTTCTCCACTTTTAGGGCTTAACTAATGATCTATTTTTGTGAAAAAATACCTGAAGGAAGTAATTCTGCTTTGCATCAAATGGAAGCAATATTGCTTTCCCTTCAATACACAATAACATTTTAGATTTTATTTTTGATGCAAAACAAACAAAATTTTATGTTAATTCTCTATTCTTAAAACTCCCACCTTTTCAATTAAGACATGCTTATTCTTGACCCCACATGCCTCTAGGACTATGTGGAGTTTCTATCCTTGTTGGACTGCAGTGCCATCACAAATTAACTTAAAGGTGTTGTTTATGCCAGATGTTTAACTACATTTCTAGCCAACAGTATTTTTATTGAGGATTTTAAAGTGCAATCAGAAACAAAGTGCGTATTTAAAAAAATTTGACTGCAGTGGTTATTTTTGGCATTCCTTGCTGAAAGCCTCTGCTGGCAGACATGAAAATACCTTAACACGCTTGCTCTGACCCACGTAATATGAGGAACTTTTCCTTACTATATTTGTCTATGAAGAAATCACACTAGACTGATGGCATTTATAGTAAATCCTGCAGAATCACACACTTCTTTTATAGTTTCCCTGCATATTAAAGTTTCTGGTTCCTGTTCTACCCAATCAATGAACACACATGTAGGTCAGTTCCTTTCCCTGTCTCCTACAAACATTAGTAAATCATGTTTTTGAAGGATTTGAATTTCTGTCTAGACTATAATTTATTTATTTATGTTAAGCAACTTGAGCCAAAATTCTGGAGCTTGACAGCTCTACAGGTGAAATTGGAAAAAAAACGAGTTGTAAAATACGTAATTTCAATTTTATTCCAGTCTAATTCTGTGGCAGTGACACAGTGGGAAGTTTCTCTTGCTTAGAGGAAGAAAACCATAATTATTTAACAGCAAATGGACATCCAGATCTACTCCATTTTTGTCAGAAAGAATTAAAGCAATATTAATGAGAATTCACAAAGCGTTCTTTTAAAAACTATTTCTGATAAATTTGGACTCTGCAGCTATACTAATGACTGTGTGCTCATTCAGAGTCTGTGACATTAAAGATGCAAATAAAAAAAGGCAAAATGGTAAATTCTGACAGACATAGATCATCTTAAAATCTTATAAATCATATTACAGTAAAAGAGCTGGAAAATAGTCAGGTGGGTTTTTTTAAACCAAAGGAGAATATGCACATATCTGTTAGAACTCACACATATTTATCCCCACATGGCAGATTTAAAACCAGAGTAAAACCATCTTTTGACAGTGCTTTAGCATTCGTATATGTCTTAAGTGCAATCAAAATGCTGGGCTCTTTCCCTTAGTGGAAGAAATACCCAGAGCAACAGCATCTCCTGGGAGGCTTTGCCCGTGTTGGCTGCAGACACGAGCAGAACCAGCAGACAAGGCCTACACCGAGTCACACTTGTCATTGACTGCCACGCTCAGGGTCCTGGGCTGGCCAGACACCTTCCAGGCCCTGTGGGCTGGCAGCAAGGCACACTGCCCCTTCGTGTCCACCCGCCCCACTGTAACCAGCATCTGTTCGGTTTGACTGGGCTGAGCCAACCGTGCTGACACACAGCGTGGCGTGTGGGCCGCTGCTGACATCCAGAGAAACATAGGGACTAGTCTGGAAATGACATTTTGACAATGAAAGATGAGAAACTACGGTCTGAAAGAGAAATGACATCTTAAAGAACAAAAAGGATTTTAATGTACGTATTCCACTAAATAATGATATTGATATTCCATGTTAAACTGCCTAGAAGACAGAAAATACCAGAATTCAGCCTCGCTCTACAGCCTCAATCCTGGTTTTCCAGCACTTCTCTGAAGTTTCACAGAACTCCTTTTCTGGTTTCTTCCACCTTACATGCCCATGAAAATGAGTATTTGAAAACATATGGCCAAATATTAAATCTAGCATTTTGTACATGGTAACTCGAAGTATTGCCCAAGACAACAGTGTCCTGATCTTTCCCACATGTGGACTGAAATATATACTATGGCTCAGATGCCACAGAATTTGTCACAAGCCAGATCTTTTGTTTGTGTAGAATGGACTTCTGTGACAACTCAAGTGAGCATATTGTTATTCCAGATAACTTTAAAACTGCATTGTTGTATAACTAAATTTGCCATTAAACATATAATGTACATAAATATATGGGCATCTCTTTTTTATGTGATAAAGCTGTGCATGCAACATTGCTTAAATTATTTATTCTAGTATGGCTTTACATTTTTAACATTCTGGAGATCTTCGTACTGGTAGCAAATAGTTGCATGAGAACACTGTCAGCAGGAGCTGAAAAGCTGCCACTTGGCATAGGTAGGTTGGCATTTTATTGTAAGCACACTAGACAGGATTTTCTGCACTAGCCTTCCTGCTCACTTAAATCATTATTATCAAAGGAGGCAGATAGAAACAGCTGTTGGTAAGGTTATCCAGTATTTTACATTAAAAGAGTCAGCTTTTACTTATTTATAACTCTTTTAGGTTGTGACTTGCAGGTATGTGTATCTGCTTTAGGTTTCCTCTTACTTTTTCAACTTCCAGCTAAGATAGAAATGAACACAAAATGTCTTGGTTTGTTCACATTCGGGGAAAAAAATCTTCAGTTTATCCAAAAATTCTAATGCAATCATGCCCAGGAGCAGAATCTTAATATCTATCAAGGATACAGACATAGAAAGAGAAGGCAAATTCACATGTTTTTTCCAGATTATAATCTGAATACTACTCTGAAGTCTCTTCTTTCTCCTGTCAGCAAGTATCTATGAAAATCACTGACAAAGTGTAATCTTCTCCATGGCTTGTGTACACCAGAGGCCATTTAAGTAGTTTACAGAAGTATCAGTAAACTACCAGATGCTGAAGTTTAGTGATGCTTTGGATCTAAAGGATGCAGCCCATCTGAAGAATCAGGTATGGATCGGTATGGTTCTGCCTGGTGGATTTCTAGATGACCTCTTGAGGTCCCTTTCAGTCTCAGCACTTCAGTGTTTTCTTAGCATGTCGGGCAACTGAGAAATTGCATACTTCAAATTTACACTAAGAAACCATTAAGGCTGCAATCTTAAGCACTCAAAAGCTACAAAATACCAGACTTCTTGTACATAGACCTATTGTATCATGATAACTTGCCTTCATGATAAACGCAGAAAACACTCCTGTCTCATTTAGTGCATAGTGAAGCTGAGGCAAGTCAGGGCTGTGGAAACAGCTGGGAAATTTTTCTCATCTGCTGCAAATGAGTAGCAAATCAGAAATGGACTGTCAAGAAAGAATGGTCTTGTTCAGACAGTGAATAGAGCCCTAAAAACTCTAATCTATTTCTGCCTTCGCTGTGGAATTCCTCCTTAAAGCTCAGCAAGTCACTTGAATCCCTTCTATTACAGGTTACTGATATATTCCTTTCTCTATGGCATTTGCAACTACAGATGGAGCCATGAGGAGTTTGGCTTGGATCATACTAATGTGCTATAAATGCTTAGCTGGGTTCTGTGTGTTTCTTGTTAATCACCTATCACTATTAAATGACTTTGACATTAATATCTTTATATTCATTTCTCACTTGTAAGATAGCAAACCAGTACTTTTTAACTTGACAAGAACGTTTTGAAAATACATTACCAATGCCTATAAAGCACTTTGATTATTCGAGTAATGAGTATCATGGGAAAATACACAAGGAAATTTAAAAATTTGTGTTCTCAATAGGGTTTAAACACCGTGCAGCAGGAAAGGCATGACACTAAATTATGGAGAGGAAGCTATTGAACACAAACCTGTTTAATGACCACTGACCATCAAGTACACTGAATGAAGCAAGAAACCAAGAGTGACTGCCATATTAGCAGGTGATGGTAAATTATAAGATGGCATGTGATTATGTAATTAGGATGCAATGACCATCTTGTAATGCATGCATAAAAAGCAGGGAGCCTCCCTCCAATTGTTTCTGCTTTCTAACTTATTTTAACATCTTCCTTTGAGGAACACATGCATCATTACTAAAGGCCTTGGGCCAATACATTTGAAAACCTCCCCCAGAGGTCTGATTTAACTGCAAACTGGCCAACAAAAATTCACCTAGAGAGGTACTACTTCTCTGTCACTTGTTCACACAAAAAACCCAGAGCAGCAAGTTCTGACACACCCAGAAGGGCATGAACTCCTGGAGGACCATGATAAATCAGCATAACTGAGAGGGATACAGGGTTTTACCAGGGGTACACTGTACAAGGGTATATCAGACCCTATCAGTCCCTGTTATGCAGGGCTACAGACCCAGTCCAGGCTGGCAAGTAGGAAGTGTCTTTTTTCCAGGTCTTCAATATAGCTGCACCGAGTAGTTGCAAAACTGCAGCTCAAGATTTAAATCAATTCCACTGAAATGGTTAGCTGTGAAAAAGCTTTTTTTAAGTTGAGATTTGATTTCAGAACTAGACTTCTATAAATAGCCTGCTGTAATCTCACAATTATTGTATCAGGATATCTGGCTACAGCTTTATACTTCTTTGCATTTGGAAGGACCAGAATTAGTTATTTTAAATAAGACTCTGGAACATACTTGTGGAATGTGCTGTGGGTTTAGAGGTTGCGGTACTCTGAAAAGAGCTCTGCAGCCTTGAAAAACTCAGCGTGCCTACTTAGAGGTCTGTCACCAAAAGTTCATTATACTTTCAACTACAATTTGAGCACCAGAGGGCACAGAATAAATTGAAGTTTTTACTCTGTTAAACCTTGAGGCATTTAGAAATAATGTTCCAGAAAAGGCTCTAATCCTCCTGCCACCATCTCACTATGAAAAAGGATACTGAAACTCCTAAGAAATATAAAAATTTGAGGAAACAAATAATGAACAACATAAATAAACATCCTCTCCCACTTCATCAATGTAGCTGATGTTGCACTCCAACATTCACTTCTAATAAACATTGAGAATGAAAATTACCATAAAGGCATTTGTCTCTGTGCTTTTGCCTTTGGCCCTGTGTAGCCTCTTAATATTGAGCAGAAATCAGACTGTAAAATATTCTGTGGCATTTCTTGTTGATATTAAAAAGTGATTCTTTTGACTTTGTACTTGGAAACTAATATCATTTATGTGTGTTTACAGAGCGGAGATCTCAGGAAGAAAAAAATTGAAGTGTAAGAAAGACTGACTCAAAAATACTGGCACCGTGCAGAGCAGCAAATGCTTAATGTTGTTTTACTGCACTTCCCTTTTTTTTTTGTTTTGTCTCTCTCAAAGCTACCAAGTAGGAGTGCAAGCTATTGGACTCAGATGTAACACTCACTGAAGCCATCAGAAAGAATCAATTCTGAAGCTTTCAGATGATGATGTTGAGGTCAATTATTTTAACCTGTACTGAACAATTTTTATTTTGTGGGCTAATGAATATCTGTTTCTTCAACATCCCAGCTTCAAGAATATATATAATTCAGGGGTTTTCTTTGAAGAACAGTATATGTGATACAGCTGCATGTTTTCCAAGTAATAAAAAGAAAACTAGACTGTGTGCAGTGGAATCAAGACTAGAGCAATCATTTCTGTCTTCTAAAAAAGACAAATTCACACTCTTAATTTGATAGCTCTAGTGGGTTTATCATTAAATTCATTAGTAGTCTTATCAAGCATCCATCTTTGTGGACCTTCAAAATATTGCAAGTCAGAATCCACCTATGCTTTATTTGTATTGCTTTAAAAGGAAAGTCTGGATTAAGCTCATGCTTCACTTTTCTGCATTCATAGGAAAGAAGAAAAGTTGTTACCATTTTGCTAACTGAGTCACTGCCAACATTCTATTATTCAATCCCTCTTATCCATTCTCAAATGCATCTTCTACAACAAAAAAACCCTCATTACTAAAATTACAAATCACCTTTGGCCAAAACAAAGTTAACTTCTTCAGGTACATAACAACAATGACAAAAACCAAAACATTTTGGGGCATTTGAAATTTAATCTTCATCTACCTACATTTGCAGTCCTTCTGGTTTTTGGCAAGTTCAAAGCCAGGCCTACATTCACAGGCAACCCCACCTTTGGGCGTCTCCCGACAGATGTGTGCACACCCATGATCTTTGTTCATACAGTTCATACCCTCTGTAGAAAAGGAAAGAAAAATGGAAAATATTAGTATTGAAATAAAATTACAAAATAATTATACATTTCCAGCCCTCCAATAATTTTATCTGTAATTTTTATTTTGCGCCTGGACTGTGTTCCACAAGAAAAGAGAACACAGCTGAAAAGAGATATATAATCAACAAAACAGTGTAATAAAATACAAACATCCTTGGGGCAAATATGAGTACTACTGTGTGTCTCTGTTGCATGTAGAAACTTGGGACTTGTGATTTCTCTATTCTGTATCTATATTCTCATCTATTATGAAAACATCATGGATGTAAAGGATAATTCAGGAAGTTGTCTGTACCACAGAGCTGAGTAAGTGATAACACTGTTATTTTTTTTGGTATAAATTTAATGGTTGTTACTGTCTGGTGCATTTTTATTTGCCTGTTAATGTGCTTAATATTTTCTAACACACAAAATCTGTCAAGTATTATAACTAAACATTTTTGCTTGGATCTGTTTCTTTGCTATTTGTTATACATCTCAATTCTCTGTCATCCACCATAAACACAGCACATCTCCAACAAACCTACTACCACTTTTCTCTTTGACTCTACTAAACAAAACACACCAGCTGTTCAACAAACATCCAAGTGCCAGGGGTGGATTCCTGTTAATGTTTATGTCAAGGAACAGTATCAATCAGCTTTCTTTTAATCATCAGAGAGACAATTTTAGCTTTCTAAACCATGTAAGTGATTTAGATACTGAATGCACCTCAGACTCTTAGAGCCTTTCACTACTGTGTTAATTCAAATCCAACATATTCACAGAAATCTTGAACTCAGTTCTTATGGGTCAGTATCTAACATTCCTTGTGTGAACGAAGGCTAGCTGGATTTGCATTACAAAGCCTTCTCAGACTTCCCCTTGGATATCTGACCTGTAAATGAGAGACAAATTCTCTCAGAGTACACTGGCAGAGAATTCACAGTGTAACTCAGCTTGCTACTTTGAAAACCGCGTGTATTCTGCAAAACATTGGTGTAAGCAACATCGGGGTGGACTCTGCAACTCTTTTGGCACTTTGAAACGTGTCAACTCCTAACTATTCTAGGCTCCATTTCTCAAAACTACTCCAGTGTAAAATGTTCAACTTAAACCTACAGTGACAGTGTATTGTAAGTAAATCTTTTTCTGTACAGAATTTTGAGGAGGAAACACTACAGAAAGCCAGAGATTGCCTCAGGGTAACAGAGTTAACAGCTTCAAGAAGTTATTCACACTGCTCAGCTTTACCTCTGAAAAGTTTGTATTAGCAGAGTAATGAAAAACACACATCACCAGTCCCACTGACTGGTGAAATTCTGTTCCTACAAAAGATACCAGGGTCTTAAATCTCACCACTTATGAAAACCAACATTACAGACAACAGATATATTCATTTCTTCTAAATTCCCCTCTGTGTTTTCCTTGAGTCTAAAAACTTGCTAAAACATCGTGAGTTATTTTAACAAACTAAGTTGTTCTGTGTAAACTGCAGATGCTACCGTGAGATACAATACACACGATATGCTATAATACACCATCCTACACATCAAAGTGAGGTATGAATGCTTTGTTTGGCTGAACAGATACAAGAAACCTGGGAATGGCCTTATTGAGGGTTTTGAGGCATTTTATAATCTCTTTCTCCCCACTTCTCCCAACAAAGGATTTCAGACACAATGTGTTTGACAAACTGCATTCCTGTGCACTGCTCTATGCTCAGAAAGGGATCTGGGAAAGATAACACATGGCTGATTGAGTCCCACTGCCGGGGCAATGAGAAGAGAGGAATTACATAGATGAAAGCAGATATTTAATGGTCCACAAGTGTAATGAAGCAAGTGATTTTTCAGTGTTTACTTGCAGATACTGAATATCTGCTATTGTTAAAATCACTTGGGAAGACAGAAATTGTGCACCGCTAAAAATATTAAAAATAAAAATCACTACATTTTGAAGCTAATGTGATCCTGGTATTTGTGTGTAAAACCCCAATATTTTAGTTACTGTATTAATTATTTCAGCCATTATATTAATTGGAGTTGTAGAAAAACTATTTCAGTTCCATGTTTAGCAGCAGAACACCACAGAAATCTCCTGAGCCTAGAAATCATTATTTTAGAAAATATAAGTTCTGGTGAAATGAAAGACCATTATTTTCCAGTCAAGACTAGGAAGAAGTCATGCACAAAAATTCTCATTTTTATTCCAGTATTTTTCAAAATCCCTAAAAATTAATTTACAAAAAATTCCTAAACAAAGCCTTTTTGGCCTGAAAAAATACTGAAATAAGAATGCAGCAAATAAATATTTTACCTTGCTAAAAAATGTAATTTCAACCATATTTGTGTTAATTTGCAATTAGATTTAATAATTCCAAATTTTAATTTTTCACCAAATACAGTATTTGGCCAGCTGTCTTCTGTATCAAGCTACATGCACAAATAATTTACGAATCATTGTGGATAAAGTTTACTTTTTCACAAATTGACTCTGCAGACAATACTGAATCTTTAACGATACAGCATATAAATAACACAAAAAAAATATGCTAAATACTTTCCTAGTACTAATCTTAGTTGTTATGCAAATGCATATAAATAGGAGAGAAAAATACTCCTAAGATGACTTTGTTCAGTATGCTCCTCAGCAGGATGTAGCACGAAGTTTAAAATGAACTAGAAGTACATAAAGCACCTCACACGTATTTTCCTACACTGGAAGTAGATAAAGTGCACTGCTGGTTGTAAAAGAACTGCTCTGATGACTGCACACTCTTGCCGCAAAAGTAGTAGGATGTTTGAATTATCATCTCTCCTCACTATTGCCTCCTGAGAAATAAAACTTTGCAATATTTTAGTTAATGTTCAGCAGCCACCTAATGTACACATGCTTTTTCCACAAGGGGCCAACAGTGTGTGAATAACAGCATGGGAAAAACTTCCCTCATGTTAAAGGGAAATTTTTAAGCCTCTCAGTGCCTGCCTTGGTGTTCAGCCCCAGGAAAAAGAGGTGACCCGAGGGGGAGGTGAGCAGTGTTCTTCAGTCCCACTGACACAATCAAGGCCAAAGACATTTATTTGTAAACATAGGTGGAAAACTGCTCATTGAAATAAAAAAACATGCTCATGTTAAAACTGCATGGGATTCTCCTGCTCATTTCTGTGTTTGAAGCTTTACTCTTGATCACCATCAGCCCAAACGTAGCAGAGGAGTCCCAGCACCAAGAGGTGCCCGGTGTTCCTCACAATGCCCTTTCCTTGAGCTAAGGTAGTGCAGAAACAGGACAGAGAGGGAAAACACCAATGGAACTATTCAAAGCCTCTCCCAAGTCAGTACAGAATTATGCCCACAGCAGTTTTACTTCACTGTGTTGCAAGGCCTGGGCAAAGTATCAGACAATGGATCTTCCATCCAAGCCTTAAACCAGCGAGTATTTACAGAACTACACCTTTTGCTAAACAGCCTTGCAACTCCCCTCCCTCTCCCATCGTGTGCACATCTGCATCACTCTGGTTTGGAACACAAGGAGTTGCTCCCAGCTTCTCTCGATTTTTGCACTGCTCTGTGTGTCCCAGCTTCTAGAACTAATGTGACTACGGGTCAAGTGAAAAACCGCAGTCCCCAAATGAAGGGAAAGACTAAGTGCTGATAGAAGAGAAGTCTGTACACCAAAAAAAATTCCTTACTTTATCGGCATGACACTAAAATATTCAGTGTCGAAAGGTTCTAGGTTTTCTATATTAACTGTTCATAAAAGCAGTGTCTTAATTCCATATGCTGCTACTCAAGGTAATCTTTAAAGACAGCACAAGAATGGGTGCAAGTCTCTTTGGCAGTGCTGGCAGACAGTAAAAGAAACTTCTGAAACACAGACACATTCTCAGCAAATTCACCTTACAGACAGCAAAACAGAATCCAATGGAAAATATAAACAGGAAGAGAAATGTCAATTAAGAAAGGAAAACACTAATCTAATTAAACCAAATCCTCTCTCAGCATTTTAGATATGACTTGAGAAACTCTCTCCTATTGCCTTGCTGGATTTTTTCTGACTCTGAGTTACAAAAGGTTGTTCATGGGAGAGTGGCAGTTACTGCTATGAATACCCACAATCCACATTCATTTTTGTTCCTGGCCTAGGAGAGATTTGGATGTGAGTCTACTACATTAATCCAGTCTGCCATATAGTTATCACAGATCTCTTAATAGTGCTGTTCTGCAAAACGTTCAGTCTGATATAATGACCTTTCCATTGTATTATGCTCTAAAAATGTTTTCAGCTCAATGGCCCTGAAAGTGCTTAAATCAGGCTGACTGTGACAACTAATGCACGGATCAGCCTTTACTTTTCATTAACAGTGCCTGTTCTCATCTTAATTAAGACTTCTAGCGATTATTTTACTCTGTGGTTCACCATATATGCTTAGATTATCCTCTATGTTGCCATGATTTCACTTACTCTGTATTTATATCGCTGCTATTTTTATAACTTTTAAATAAACGTGATGATTCCAAGCACAATCTGGAAAAGGCACTTTAAATTGCACCAAAGATATAATACAGTAATAATTTTTAGAATATTGTCAGACTACATGTGCTTGAATATGGTAAGAAAATACAGGAAATCTTGAACTTAACCCATATATACATACTGACATGCACAGTAGCATCTGCATCACTTACACTCAATCCTAAAAACTACATAATCAGATTCTCTTTTTTGTTGATAAGTTAATTTTAGCACAAGGCACACAGTGACATTTCTTATTAGAGTTGCACCAGAAGATACAAAAAAACGTATCTTATTAAAAAACCTTTAAAAAAGTTGTAGACGTGATTTATGAAATTCATACATCACACATCATTTGTATGATTCTGTTCCAGTAACCTCCAGAAGAGGTAAAAGACACTAAATATAAGTTCTACGCAAGTCATTGAATTGCTGGACTTGGATAAGTGACAACATTTAATTATTTGTGAACTGTTTTACACCCTTTTTATGAACATATCCCATATGTGAAGTAAAGCATAAACCTTTATAACATAAACAACAAGCAATTGTTGTGGTCAGTTTCTCCCATCAATCTTCGTTACAGGGGATATTTACTTCTGCTTGGGTAGGGGATCCACGTGGTGCTATGAAACTGTTCTTGGTGATAGTCAAGATTTTCAGGACTCTTCTCTTTCAGAGAACTGCTAACTTAAGGAATGGTAGATTTCAACTGTATCAGGATCAGTTGATACAGCTCAACTGTATCATTGTGTATTACATATCACAGCAAAATAGAACAGTACAAAATATTTTGTAATTATAATAACGATAAAGAAAGCAACAGAATATTGTATGAAATGTGATGTCTTTGGATGACCTGACTGCCACTTATCGTCATTCTCTCCCTGCCTGGTGCTAGGAAGCGGGGAATATATCTTCAGCAGCAGAGAGAGGAAAGAACACAAGAGGAAACAAGCATTCTCATTTTACTTGTTTACTAAACTATTCACATCATAGGATTTTTTTTTGTTGTTCTGTTTTCTTTTTAAAAATTGTGCGAGAAACTACAGTGCTGCAATAAGACACACTGGTCAATGACCAGGTATTTTAGAAAACTGACAAGGACAACTTCTCTCACAGACTTCTTACTCTGTGAGGAATGGAAGCCAACCCAAAGACACTAAGTTTCTCATGGAGACAGGAACATGATGTTAGTGAAAATGTGAGATGGCTGTTTTAAGCCAAATGTTACATTATGCATGTAAGTTTTTGTCATATAAAAACAGACTGTTAACCTTTCGTCTGGCTTGTGGAAAGCAGCTCCCCATCTAAACCTCTGAGTGTCCCTGCTTTGGCCTTCTAACTCTGACACCTCGTGTGCATCTCAAGAGTGATGAAAATCAGCATCTGGCTAAACAATCCATTTAGAGTCAACAAATACATATGGTCAGATCTTAGGTCCATTAAACCCAAAGGATTGTTTTCCAAGAGACTGGATCTGACCTTTATGCTGCACAGTTGCATCAGATCTTCTGGACATTTCTGGCTCCCTAATAAGGGCCTGATTCTGGGATGTGAAGAATGTCCGGGTGAACTCTGCTCCCCAGTGAGAGAACTAAGATGCTTTCATCTCAAAACAGAATGTCCTTTCTTGAGGATCAAAACCGCCATCAAGATTTGCTCTCTTCAGCAAGAAAATAGAGGATGAAACTAATTGACTGAGGCAGGTGCCCTTCCTCAGCCAACCACAATGCCACGGGTACAAAGCATCCATCCAGGAACAGACCTTTGGAGTTAGGTGAGAAACCTCGCATTTGGTATGCTGGAAATGTAATCATCTATGTAAAAATTCAATGCTTTTCATATTGCTAACTGAATGAACACAACATTTTCTTTCCATCTTCATTCCTGAAATAAGTTGCTTGGTTCTGCCTAAAGCTTTAGGAAAATATATTTGTTTCAGTGACTACAACTCACCCCAACAAAGGTTGAAAAGAAAACAAATAAAGCAGGCAAATTGACCCAAGGAAACAGAATTCTATGCTTTTAAGTAGGTTGTCTGGAGAAATCTTGGACGTAGTACAAGAAAACAGCTGCTGGTATATTATAAAATAAACAAATTCAAGTCTGTTTAGCAATTACAAGTCTTTTCAGTTTGGATCTAAAACTTGCTTAGGGCCAGCATCTTCAGCAGGCAGACTTGCAGTCTGACTTCTGACAAGATGTTTCTGCTCTGAGTGGCAGCCAGAAAACCACATGAAGAGGGGTTTTGTCTTGAGATTTAGAAATGGGCATGTGTCAGAAATACAACTTCATTCTGTCAGCAGTAAGAGCAAAGATTTGCAATTCTGCAAAGGTGCCATGGTTTTGAGAGAATGATGATTATGAATGGACCAAGTTTAATTTATCAGGAAAACTGTAGAAGTAGGGAAAGGAAACAGATTCAAAAACTGACAAATAATGTCAGCAATTCCCATGGAACCAAGATGAGAATAAAAAAGACTGGCTGAAATCCATCCCAGGTTGGTTGTGACCAACTTGTGATTGTGTGATGGCTTTTGGTGAACACATGAAAGAAGGTCTGCAATCTCAGTCGGCTTCCCACACTGCAGAGCTGACCAAGAGAAGCTGATGCTCACTGAAGCTCTTTCCAATAGCCTCTGTTACCTTCTCACACACAGACATGGGTTACCTCAAAAAAACCCCATTCTGCAAGATAGTCCAGAACATGTGTGTCACTGCTGCTCTGGCAGAATCAAGTGTGAGTGCCAGTATATACCTGGCACCTGATGTTACCACTGATTTCACACAAAGGGAAATAAATGGCAAGGGAAGAGAAAGGTAAGGGCAAGAAAGGAAAGAGGAACAAAACAGTCAACACTACAACCTGCTTGTAATTTTGCTTCATCTTTAAATAGCAACTCCTTAAACAGTAAAGCAAAGCAAAAGAAAAGGGTGGGTTTTGGGGAGTCTCTGCTACACGATGTCCCTTGGCAGATGGACGTGACCCTGAGGGCAGACAAGACCATGCAGGAGGCATAGGAGAGAAATGCACTTTCTGCATCTGAGTCTTCACCACCGCTCTCGTATTTCTTGGTGCCCTGGTGGGAGCTAATAAACCTTGTGTAGCTCAGGTATCCTGACTCCCAGAGCTGTGGTGCTACAGCAGAGCTTGTAAAGCACAACATCAACACAGGCTTAAACACCTTCAGCTGGGCAGGTGTGGTGGTACAACCACCCTGCCCCACCTCAGCCCACTCCGGGACCTCAAAACACTCACTCACAGCAGTAGGACTTCAGGAAACACAAAGAAATCCTGAGCTGTCAGAAGAATAAGAAACTTGCAGGGTTTTCTTAAAATATTCTTATGAGGTTTTTGGGCCTCCTAGCATACTAGAGCTAGGAAAGCTTGTCTCACTCTTTTCTAGTCTCTCTTTAGGAATGAAAAGTATGTTTCTGACATGGGAAAATTGTAGACCATTAGACCAGACAATGGCAAAAAAATATTTGTTTCCTCCCTGGTCATAGGAAAATTCAGTATTTAATAAAATATCCACCACCTCTACCAAGTGAGACTTCTCACAAAAATGCATGAAAATTTTCAGGTCTCCAATAAAAAGACTTAAAATAATCTCAGAAAGCACATGCTTTGCAGAAATATAAATAAAAAAGTTAATTGAAAAGACAGCTTTTCATTATTGTTTCATGAGAAGGTTTTGAACCAGCTTTAAGCAAAAATTAAATCATTATAGTATCATTTGTGTAAAGATAAGGCGACACAGGGGAAGATAGGATTAAAAACAAAACACTAAAATATAGCATTATTTTCCCTTGGTTTCAAAAAATATTTCCATTAAAATATTTTAAAGAAGAATATTTCTAAGGCACTTTTTCAAACACATAGAATATATTCAGATAGATGGAATAAGAGTAAATATTTCAACAACACTTTGCTTTTCAGGAACTCCTTCACATCCCAAAACCTTCCCAGGAAAATTTCATAACTTCTTGCAAAATCATGTGATTAGATATAAAATGAATATGTGCTTGATCAGCCCTGTTGGAAGCACGAAGACATATTTAACAGATTTACTTTCTAACTCTGTTATTTAAGAAAGCTAAGGAATAAGTAAATCTTGCAAAACAGCAGGATGGAACAGATTCTCCTTTTGGGTTTCTATGAAGCTTTAACTACAACTCCTCATTCCTCTTGAAACCAACTGATGATGAAGAGCCCTGCATGTGTGTGAGGTTTTACTTTCAAACTCCAAGTGGAAGAATGACCTCAGCAATGCCTGTTCTGCATTGGGAACATTCTCACAATGTTCACTTTTTCAGGAAATCAAGAGTCTCCTATAGCCTTGACTTACAGCAATAGCTTTCTAAGGCATAATATACTCCAAAGCAGACAATGTTGGCTGAAGAACTCTGACAGTAATTTTGCTATTCTAGTAAAATTATTTTACTACCATAAACACAACATGTAAAGACATTTAAAGGTGTTGATGGCTGGAAAAAGTTTCATATGTGCACTAGACTTTCCCTATTATCTTTTTTACACAACAGAAAATACATTCTAGGATTGATTAGCAAAATGATACATGACATTATAGTATATGTATCTATCTGTTATGTACTATTATAGATATATGTATCATTATATATGTAGCATTTTTAATATATAATGAATATTCAGAATTATATGTAATTCTGTATGTACTAATGCAAATACAACTTATTGAAACCCAAATATATGTTGTGCAAGAAATGAAGGCTGTTCACTGTTCTGCAGGAGAACAGAGCAAATAATTATCTTACATCAGGATTATAATTTTTTTAGTAGGACTAAACATGACTAAGGTCTAAAGCTCATTCTGTTACTTTATTCCTTACAAAATAAAACACTGACTAGGATGTTAAGGAATTCTTTGACTTGCCCCTGTGCAGAAAGGACCACGTAGCACAAAGGTGGTTATGTTAGTCAAAGATAAAGGATAAAGCAACTGAGTTTCCAGCCTACTCTTCACTTTCTTGGGAGTCACTTCAGCTCTAGAAAGCTGAATGTGAAGCAACATCCATATGTAGCTGTGCTACAGTGCCCCGAGCTTCACATTTTCATCAACATTTCGACAGTATAAAAATCCAGTGGTAAAAGTTATTGTCCAACAACCAAACAGCAGTGTTAACCTCCAGAAAAGTCACATGCAACTTAGAACCAAAATTTTAACAGTGTATTTGGAGCCAGTGAGTTAACTACAGTTTCTCTCAAAAATGAGAATGTGGGTATATTTAAGTAGCATGTTTACACACAACACAAGCTCTTTTTAGGTGCAAAGTGTTCATGTGTTCAAGCCCCAGGATTCATACAGCCCACTTCTATCACCATTGGTGTGCAGGAAATTCTCTGTTCCCTGGGGAAGTCAAACAGGAAGGTGTACACTTGGGTGCCAGAAAAAGCACCACAGAGAGCAGAATGGATTAGAAACGTTCCGAATTTCAATACATTCCCCTTCTTTTACTTATAAAAACACAGATATATTTCACTGATGAGTATCTGAGAAATAAAGTAATTCAAGTCAGAACTGCAGTGGAGTCAAGAAAGAATAAAATTATACTGTGCCTTAGAAAATGCTATTGCTTCTAAGATGCTAATATAACAAGGCTTTACATATCCTTTACATATCAAGGACAATGGAAGACCGAATATGAAAGCTTGCACACTGCCTTGTAAAAAAGCAATTCAGTTTCCTATCAAAACGTGTTAAGATGTGTGTAGTGTGTGGTGTAAAAGCAATGTTATCTGGAGTATTGTCATAACTAAATAACTACTTTAATAAGCTGAGAGTATTTGGCTCCTCCATTCTCCTCTGTCTCGATTGATTATTTAGTGAGTCTGGTGCTAGATCTCATAAATTTCAAAATTCTTTCAAGCTTTTTTTAGTCTTTCTGATCAAAGAAATGTTTATGTATCCTTCCCATACTGTGTCTCTTTAAGCCATTGGCTTTTTCAGAGTGGGTGTTTTTTTTAACACCATAATGTGATGTACACAGAGAGGTAAATGATGTCAGAATCCTTTCTGCCCCAAACCAGTCTGTAAATCTTCAGAAAAGCAAAGTTCATGGGTGCATTTAAAAGGGGCACAATCTGTTTGTGCTTAAAAGAAAGTCCCCTTTTTTTTGTGTGTGCAGAATAACAATGCCAGAATGTGTTATTCCAAAGAACTGTTGCCATGGTGATGCCATCAATAACATCATTTTCTGCATCCTTGTCCTTTAAACACATAAGGAACGCAACAAGCATTGGTAAATGTGAAAAAAGAACAATTACCTTTTCTCTCTCAACAGCAGAGGAAGCCTTTATTCACCTCATCAATAGAAAATTATGTAGAAAGGAATAATAAAGACTGTTACAAGAAGCACCAAGAAGCCTATTAGTGACAAAGGCTTTTTTTTTCCTTTCCATGAATAATTACAGCTCTTCAAGAAGAAAACAGCCCAGGCTAAGGACCCTTTGCAAGCTTTAGATGGTAAAACAAACATTTGACTATACAAGGATTTCCCTTTCATGTACCTTTCCAAGGAAAACCAACTAAAATCTAGAGTGAAATGAGAGAGAGAGAAAACCCAGAGAAACATCTGCTGCAATTAAATTTACAGAAACCTGCTCATTCACCTAGAAGACTCATAACAAAAGCAACTAGACTAGTGACAGAATCAATATAAATTTCGAGCCAGCAGGTTAAAGTTGTCTGTAGTGGGAAACTTGGGCTTTTTAAGCCACATAATAACAGGAAGCTATTCTGATTCTGTACAAATGGGGAAAACAAGATTTCAACACTAGATGTGTTACCAAACAGTTGGAAAACAATGTTCAGTTTAAAACCTCAATGGCCAAAGCAAAATGGTAGAAACACTCACTACACAAAGTCAGTTCATAAATAATGGAACTTTTAGCAAAGCAAGATTTAACTACAGGGACTTTCAAGAGTCATATAGCATATAATTACAAAGCCCTCCGGAAACACTGCGCTTTTGTCCTGACTCTGATGGTGATGTGCAAATGGGAGCCCTGAACGCGCTGCTCCGTGTTTTTTACGTAAAGGTCAATGTGCTGTGCACTGGCTTGTTTGTATCTTTTGGACCTTTCTTTATGTACCTATACCAGGGTCAGAGGCTGAAGATGGTAATGGAAAAGCCTCCTGCTTCCTTCTTCTTTCCTTGAGGTAGTAAAAGGAATGTATGTAAGAGAAAAATGTGGAGGAAAGGAAGAAAGGAGTGATGTGACTTGGAGATGAGAAATGTGTATGTTTCACAGAATTAGGCCAAAGGGCTAGCAGGGATAACAACAGCAAAGATACATAGCAGAAAACTTTAATCAGGATTAAAGCAGTAACATGAATTCAGTAAGATGCAATTCCACACTCTTGAGCTGAATTACTGTGGTCTGTGAGTAAAAAATAAGAAGTTAACCATATGGTCACACTTACAATGGAAAGTTTGGGCTAGTTACGAAAGGGAATTCAAGATGCTTGAATCTTTTCCTGCACATGTTGTCTTACATTGTCTTTTGACTTCTCACTGCTTGTCTCTCTACCTCTAGAGAGATAAAACTTGCTCATTTTGGATAGCTGCTTCAGCTCTCCACTTGTTACTGTGGAAATCCTATAGGAATTGTGACACAGTAAAGACGAACAACATATGGGGATGGCAAAAATCAATTCTTTTTCTTTCTGTTTAGAGCTTCTGCTGTGTTTCAAAGTATTCTGCTATTCAGTTCAGTTTAAATGCTAACACTTGAGTTCTCTTTAATGGAAAAACAGCTTCCACATCCTTTCTAGATTTCAACACATTTAGGAATTGTTTAGAAAGCTCTGTGGAAAGGCTTTAATATGGCAGCTGATGGCCTAACCCAGCTTATCTGAGGGGCTATTCACCAAAATCCCCAGAAAACAGCAATTAGTAAAATCTGTTTCTCAGTAACCAAACATTACCCTTTATCTCTTAAGTTGAAGGAATAAAAGACAAATTCCTGGAAGGAAATGCTATGATTCCCTTCCCGTCTGATTTGCCTGAGACTTGGAAAGAAAATATCTACTTTTGTAATTTCCTAGTTGGACTCAATAGGCTGAAAGCTGAATGGCAATTCCCAGTTTACCAGTCCCTCAGATCAACGCTCCTGCACGGCTGTCAACAAAACAAACCAATTGTTTTGATGAATTGGTAAGAGTCTCTTGAACTCCTCTGAGATCCTTTCAAGGCCATTGGAAGTTTATATGCTTAATTTATGGAGTAAGTATTAAAAGTGTACATGTGTTTTATTAAGCAACACTTTCCTAACTCTGTTGAACTCTGTGACTCAAAGGACACTTAGTAATTTTAATTGCCTGTAGGTTACCTCAGAATGCATGCAATGCATCAGGGTCACTTCAGTGCCAACACGTTCTTACACAGATCTTTGAGAAAATCTTCTTTCATTTTTATTCTGAAGAGACACAAAAGCTACTAAGACATTTAAAAAAGATATGCCAGCACTTACAATATTATACACCTTCACCAGTAATTTAAATTAAAAAACCAAACTCTTTAAAATAATCAGGCATTTTTTCTTTTCTTCTGTCCCCTGAATCCTCAGATGGAATTTCCTCCATTTGATCATGCAAAATTGTACCATTTTTAAGGCAAAAGCAGAAGGAAATATGTAAAAAATTAAACTCCCCTATGCTAACATATTCTAAATACTAATGGTGAAAAACTTCTCAAAAAAGAAAGATCTTCCCATCTTAGGAATGTCTGCAGAATGGAAACCTGAAGATGAACCCTAAAGTGCACTTTTGTGGCTATTTAGAATTAATAACATTTTTACTGTGGCTGGACTATCACAAGAAAAAGCAAACTACATCATGCCATAACCCAATTTAAATGTCAGGATTTTATGCCCTCTGCAAGAATTCATCCACCTCTACACAACCACCATTTCAACTTGAATGTGTGTATTTGCCCTACACTTAAGTAATTTGAGTACTTTTTAAATGTTCTCAAAGGTAGCACTGAAAAGCTTAAATGACATATTTTTGGCCACCATCTGCAAAACAAAAACTAAGCAAGTATGTCTTACAGCTGCTCTTTTATCACTATGGAGGCAACAGGTTAGACTTTTTGTGACACATCTTTGCTAAGAGGTACGCCAGATCCTTGGCTGAGAGAAAAATGAAAGCTTTAAGGGTGTAGGCACTGCTCAGATGGAGAAAGCGCGTGAGAGCTGGATCCTAGGGAAGAGGCAAAATAAGGAGATGAAGGAGGCTGGACAGGCATGAAGGGACAGTCAGTCATTGCCACCGAGTCAGAGGCCTGCAGAGAACATGAGTTCATGTTATATGGCACTCAGTATATAAGCAAACATGAGTTCATGTTATATGGCACTCAGTATATAAGCAATCAGGAGGCAGGGTAACAGTCCCATGCTGGAGAAGGAAAGGCAAGTCCCATAAAGGGAAGGAAAGCAAAGATGTTTCTGATGAAGTGCTGGAAGTGATCTAGTGTGGATATGGAATAAGGAAGGCAGTATGCTGAATAGACCTGTAAGCTACATTCCTTGCACCTAGAAAAACAGGAAGAAAACCAAAAGAAAACACTGAAAAAGTGGGATAATGGAGTAATAAGTGGAAAGGCTAACAGACAGAAGGAGTCGTTGTCTAGAGCCTTCAGATAAAGGTGTGCCTCAATTTCATCCCATGCTCCTCAGTGACATTATATGACAACTGCTTACATGTCACTAAAGTTCTTGGCTTGATAACATATATGTTTTTCAGGATCTCAAACACAGTTTTGTGGGAAGGCTTGATTTCACCTACTACCTTCTCACCTCAGCTCTGTGTACCGAGGCTGCTTGTGGGGTGACATCAGACCAAAGAAACATTCCTCTCTGCTTTTGGCATAAGGGCCATCATTATCAATATCCAGCAAAGCGTAACACTGGAAACTCTGTATGTTTAGAAGCAAAGTACTCGGCAAGCAATCTGCAATACAAACATGAATTTCAGGCTTCAGGTGCTATACTGGGTGAGTTTAGCATTCTGGGTCCTTATGAAGTTAAGTTCTTTGTGGGTTTAACAATATGTTGCTAATTAGGTGTGTTATTGCCATAACTTAGAATAATTTGTTGACCTGGAAAGTTCCCACAAGGTGTGGGTTGTATGCTATTTTAAGAGATGTTGTATTGGTGGGTTTGGGTACCACTGATGGACTTTTTTCTACACTAATTGGAACAATGAAAGAGACAAAGAACATGCACTTGGGCCTGACTGAAAATTTAAAAATCTAGTTTGCTGGTAATCCACAGGGTTACCTACCCTGTTAAAACCTACAGGGTACCATAATCTGAATTAAACACAATACATGCACAACACACTCCACCTTTGTCACTTGGCCAGCCAAGGAAGAGAACACAATGCTACTCTAGGATGTGTGTGTTTGCCAGATTGGAAATGCTACCTTTTTATGTAGAACTTGTTCTGCCAAAAGTAATGAAGAACATCAGCCAAGTGGCAGACGCCAGAAAGCCAAACTGGGACAGGACCCCCTAAGCTCCTCAGAGCCACTACAGGAAGCCTTTCTTCTTCCCCTATGGCTGCAATTCTTCTGTGAAACTGCATTTATGACCTCGACTTCACAAGTGACACATGCAAGTTTATGGGTCTGGCACATCTGCTAATGAGGGTATGTCCTACCCCAATTTAACAACAGTGAACTTCTCAGCACCAGGAAGCCATTTCACATTATTTATAACATGTTGCTCCACAATGATGCCACTGAACTCCCATCTCCAACTTCATGGCGTGAGCAGAAGGACAGAGATTTTCCTTCCATCTGTGGTTATGAAACCCTATGGGCAGCTGCTCTGCTTTTTCCCTTCATTATGGTAATTGCCAGATTTCATAAGTACTGAGAGAGTTGCTGTTACTTTTGACCCTGACTCTTTTCTTCCAGGTCTTCTCTCTTGCATGCAAGTTTTATTGATGTCATTGGTTTAAGAAATAATAAGGAATCAGATTAATGTTAGGTAAACCCACATAATCTTATAAATAAATAGTACTTTGTAAGAGACTTTGCACTAATGTGTTTTTCTAAGATGACATTTGAACATACATTCCTACCAAATAGGGGGTTTTGATGAAATGTTGAGCAAGCTTAGATTGATAATTTAGATGTCATTGCTCTTTCCATGGAATTTATGATGTTGCAAGAGCCTTCAGATCCAAAAGCGACATTACAACACAGTAATCACCAGCAATCTTTTTACTCAGCACAGAACCACCACTTTATTTCCTTGATGAAGGAGTAGCTAGGAAGGGGTCTCCATTTGAACAGAAAAGAAAACTGTGATTGACTTGGTTGAACTAAGCCACTAATGTCAGAACAAAAATGAAACTGGAAAATTTCTCTGTGGTCCTTGATCACAAGCCATCCTAGAAGTCCTTGAGGAGAGTATATAAAAGGACTTCTGACTGCACTTGCCTATTTGGATAGAAAATTATACAGGTTTCTAAGATGATGCAAACTAGTTGTTGAATGATTACTGCAGTTATTGCTTCTATGTGAATGTAAAACAGATTAATTTATTATCACACTGTAAAAATCACCCTTGTTGCTGTTATTGAAAACTATACAACAGGGATTGCGATAGCCTGGCATGGCTAATTCAGCACAAACTGTGAAAGCTTACTTTTTAGTAATAACTTCTACATAGGAACCTTTTTAAGAGAAACAAGTCGTGGACAGATCTGTTACCAATGAAAAGTATTATATTTAGTTTGATATTGACTTCTTTGATTCTGTAACAATTTTTCAGAGTTTAAAACTGAGGAAGTTAAGTAATTTCTTATCCTCTCAGACAGGGTCAGAGGCCTCAAGTGATAAACTTCATTTTCTAGGAGTAAGGATAAATTAATGTCCATTCCTATGTCACTACATGAGGAATCAGTGTTATAGGAACAGTGTCAAAGAGAAAGTCCAAAATAGAAAACATACCTCATTTAGCCAGAGCTTTCTAGCATTACTGAGATTGCTTATTGATATTGATTTTGAAGGATAATAAGAAGTGTTTTTATAAATACATCAGCAATAAAAGGAGAGCCAAGGAAAATCTCCACTTATCAGATGCAAGGGGAAACCAAGGATGAGGAAAAGGCTGAGGTACTTACTACCTTCTTTGCCTCAGTCTTTAACAGTGAGACCAGTTATCCTCAGGGTGACTGGCCCCCTGGGCTGGTAGACAGGGATGGGGAGCAGAACAGATCTCCTGCAATCGAGGAGGAGGCACAGGACAAGAGGTCACAGCCTCAAACTGTTCCAGGGGAGGTTCAGGTTGAACATCAGGAAGAATTTCTTCACAGAAAGGGTGGTCAGGCATTGGAATGGACTGCCCAGAGAGGCGGTGGAGTCCCCATCCCTGGAGGTGTTCAGGGAATGACTGGATGTGGCACTCAGTGCTCTGGTCTGGGTGGCAAGGTGGGGATCAGTCACAGGGACTCAATGATCTTGGAGGTCTTTTCCAACCTAAATGATTCTGTGATTATGACTGTTTTCAATATCTTCAAAGTTTTTGAACAGGCTGTGGTGGGTTTGT